>CAUYLG010032786.1:0-15680 GCA_963573385.1 Cacajao melanocephalus
AGAAGGAGTTTTGCTCTTCTGGTCCAGGCTGGAGTGCAATGGTGCAATCTTGGCTCAATGCAACCTCTACCTCCTGGGTTCAAGTGAGTCTCCTGCCTCAGCCTCCCGAGTAGCTGGAATTACAGGCATGCACGACCATACCCAGCTAATTTTGTATTTTTAGTAGAGACAGGGTTTCTCCATACTGGTCAGGCTGGTCTTGAACTCCCGACCTCAGATGATCTGCCCGTTTTGGCCTTCCAAAGTGCTGGTATTACAGGCATGAGCCACTGCGCCCAGCCAACTCTTTTTCATAAAGGATCATTCCAAAATAATTTCCCTTTCCCTCTCCTTAGCAGTCTCAAAGAATCATAGATTGAGGCTGGGCACAGTGGCTCACACATGTAATCCCAGCACTTTGGGAGGCCGAGGCGTGGATCACGAGGTCAGGAGTTTGAGACCAGCCTGGCCAACATAGTGAAACCTTGTCTCTACTAAAAATACAGAAATTAGCCAGGCATGGTGGTATGTACCTGTAGTCCCAGCTACTCAGGAGGCTGAGGCAGGAAAATCACTTTAACCCGGGAGGCAGAGGTTGTGGTAAGCCAAGATCGTGCCACTGCACTCCAGCCTGGGCAAAAGAGCAAGACCCAATCTTTATAAAAAAAAAAAAAAAAAAAAAAAAAAAAGACTCATAGACTGTCAGGTGGGAAAGACTTGGCATTCACATAAGGAGCAGACAGTTGAAGAGATTTCCCCTAATACCCAAAGAGGGACAGAGCAGAGAAAACCTGACTGTTTTGTCTAATGCTCTTTCTAATATAGTTACTTCATTAGAAGATGATCCATGGAGGCCCAATATATTTATGACTCCAGGTCAAATTTGTTTACAATGTATTGGACAAGAAAATAATAAGGGTTTTATTTGAATGCCAGAATGTGATTTCTCATAGGTAATACAATTTGTAAGCTGAGCATGAAATTTAAAACCTGAAATAAATCTGTGTTCACAGCATATAAGAATGTACATTACAATTGTAATGTAACATTTTGTTTTATGTGTAAATATGTAGCAGTTAGGTCAAATAGGTCCACTGGAATTACTTGGTGGCCTTGATTCACGTAGACATCCATAGCAGATTCTGAAGAGAATTTTTATTGTGAATTATGTGGCTTTGTAGGTACTCTGTATGGCATACCCTATTTGTAAGCAGTATACAGACTATGATACTAAGTTGCAACCAGGAAAGAGTTGAGAGCAAAGGTCAGCTAGAGTACATTGCAGATAAAATGTTGATTGGCTAAAATTTTTTTAAGAAGAGGGTCTTTAGTAATGTTTATAATCACTTGCTAATTAACATATTGGTGTGTTATGTATTTAATGCCGCATGTCATTTTTCTTTTTGAGACAGTCTTGCTCTGTTGCCCAGGCTGGAGTGCAGTGTGGCACAATCTCAGTTCACTGCAACCTCCACCTCCCGGGTTCAAGCAATTCTCCCACCTCAGCCTCCCGAGTAGCTAAGATTACAGGTGTGCGCCACCATGCCTGGCTAATTTTTGTATTTTAATAGAGACGGGGTTTCCCCATGTTGGCCAGGCTGGTCTTCAACCCCTCTCCTCAGGTGATCCACCCACCTCCACCTCCCAAAGTGTTGGGATTGCAGGTGTGAGCCACCATGCCCGGCCAAAGCCACATGTCATTAAGCAGTTTTAAATCCATCAACCCATTAGGGTAACAATTTTGATGTCAGCTAGTGGTTTATTTCATGGTTCTCTGCAGGGATTCTTAGCACATTAGAATAATTAAAATCAGGACACACTGTTTTTGATGTTGCTTAGGAGAAGCCACAACTAAATAAACAACCCTATTCGTTTGTAAATGCAAATGTTGAAATAGGCGGATTCTAATTTTTTTAGCATAGCTAAACAATAATCTCTAAATTGAGAGGTTATAAAGAACAACAACAAATAGAAGAGTGGATTTAAAGATTGTTAAAATGCTTAAACTGTCAACACAAAAAGTCAAACTTCCTGAGACATATTTTCCCTCTGTTCTAGACTCCAGGCTCCTCATCTACTGATGTCAAAGAGTAGTGGAAACAGGGAGTCTAGTAGGCGGCTCTTTGTAAAGAGAATTAATGAGTTGGTAAATGCAGTACTTGGCAGTGAACATTATATTCCTATAGCCATAGCCCACAGGGCTCTGCATTTACTCAGAGCCTAGGGAGGCAGATTTCCCCATAAAGAGACTACCCACAGAATCATTTGTTTCCTTTATGGATTTGGAATTTGTACTTTTTCTCTTTTTGTAACAATAAGCCTCAAAACATTACATGTGCTGTCCTAAGATACCTGTGGATCAAAATATATAAGCCTTTAAATCACTTAGCCAGGTTTAGAAGTTAGCCTTGTTGAATTTGTACTTATCAGATAGAAAGTCAGCAACATTAGTTTAGAGGAAAGAGTGTAGCTATGTTCTGAAAGCATTTGATCGTTATATTTCTTTCTTTTGTTTTTTGTGACGGAGTCTTACACTGTCGCCCAGGCTATAGTGCAGTGGAACAATCTCGGCTCACTGCAATCTCCACCTCCTGGGTTCAAGCAATTCTCCTGCCTCAGCCTCCCGAGTAGCTGGGACTACAGGCGTGCGCCACCACGCCCAGCTATTTTTTTTTTTTTTTTTTTTTTTTGGTATTTTTAGTAGAGACGGAGTTTCACCATGTTGGCCAGGATGGTCTCGATCTCCTGACCTCGTGATCCACCCGCCTCAGCCTCCCAAAGTGCTGGGATTACAGGCGTGAGCCACCACGCCCAGCTGGTTATATTTCTTTCATAAGATGAAGCTGAGAATATGATGGAAATTTCATAAATATAGCAACCTCCTATGCCATGTTTCTGGCTTGAAATCCAGTCATTCACAGAGTCCCTGTTAATATTAACGGTAGGAATGATTTAACTCCCTCAGGAAATGATAAACTTTCAATATTTTATTCATGGTTTAAGAATCCTTTTGATTTTTGACCCCAAGAATTTAGCCAAATAAAAACAATTTACTGAACTCTTTTTCCCAGTGTTTATTCATATGCTAAAACACTACAACCCCTTGTCATATCAGAACTAGTTATACTGCTGCTGCTTGTTGAGGAAAAGGGTCAAACTCTATAAAATATTTGAAGAGATTTATTCTGAGCCAAATATAAATGACCAATGGCCCATGACACAGCCCTCAGGAGATCCTGAGAATGTGTGCCCAAGGTGGTTGAGCCACAAGTTGGTTTTATATATTTTAGGGAGACATCTGTCAATTAATACATGTAAGCTGTACATTGGTTTGGTCCAGAAAGGTAGGAAAACCGGAAGTGGGGACTTCCAGGTCATAGGTGTATTCAAAGATTTTTTTGATTGGCAATGTGTTGAAAGACTTATAATCAATAGAGGAATGCCTGGGTTACAATAAGGGATTGTGGAGACTAAGGTTTTATTGTGCTGATGAAGCCTCCAGGTAGCAGGCTTCAAAGAGAATAGATTGTATTTCCTGTTAGACTATAGAATCTGCTCTATCAGTAATTCCAAAAAGGGAGGGAGGAGGGCATAATGAGTCTTGTCTGGCTCCCTTTCCCATTATGGCCTGAACTCGTTTTTCCAGGTTAACTCTGGAACATCCTGGGCTGAGAAGAGGGCTCCATTCAGATGGTCGAGCGGCCTTAGAATTTTATTTTTGGTTTATGTTCTTGATGGCCCCCTCCTTGCATATCTGACTTTCCATGGGCTAAATGAATACTGAAAGCAAATCTGTGAAAAATCCTTTTGGAAGATTGAGACCACTGAGATTTTGGTGTAATAAGATAATTGATGTGCTGACATCATAGTTCTAAGGCAAGTTGAAGTAGAAAAAAAAAATAAAGGTTCCTTCTTAGAATTATCCCAAGGAAATATCTTTTCACAGGAGGGGATACCAAGTCATACCTCTAAAGAGTAGAATTTTTTTTTGAGACGGAGTCTTGCTCTGTCACCTAGGCTGGAGTGCAGTGGTGCAATCTGGGCTCACTGAAGCCTCCACCTACCGTGTTCAAACAATTCTCCTGCTTCAGCCTCCCAAGTAGCTGGGATTACAGACACCTGCTGCCATACCTGGCTAATTTTTTGTATTTTTAGTAGAGATGAGGTTTCACTGTGTGAGCCAGGACGGTCTCGATCTCCTGACCTTGTCATCTGCCTGCCTGAGCCTCTCAAAGTTCTGGGATTACAGGCATGAGCCACCGCACCTGGCAAGAGTAGAATTTTTCAATCACCTTAACAACTAGACAATAGGAAGTTTGGTTCTGATTTTGGGGTTGCAAATTATTCCTAATTGGTTAGTACCCTTTTTGTCGTCTTTTTTTTTTCATTGAGTAAAATACACATACTATAAAACTCATCCTTTCAAAATGTACAATTTGGTGGTTATTAGTATATTGACCAAGTTTTGCAACCATCACCACTAACTCCAGAATATTTGAATCATCTCTAAAAGAAACTCCATTATGCCCCTTATCCCCGACCTGGTAACCCCTTATCTACTACATATTTCTATGGATTAACCTATTCTGACATTTCATATAAATGGCATCATATCATATGTCTGGCTTTCTTAGCATGTTTTCAAGTTTCATCCACATTGTAGCATGTATCAGTACTCATTCCTTTTTATGGCTGAATAATATTTCATTGTATGGAAACAACACATTATGTTTATCCATGCATCTGTTGTTGGACAGTTTGGCTGTTTCCACCTTTCGGCTCTTGTGAATAATGATACCACAAACATTGGAGTGCAAGTATTTCTTTGAGTTCCTGCTTTCAGCTCTTTGGGGGATATACCTAGTAGTGGAATTGCTGGATTATATGGTAATTTTATATTTATCTGATTGAAGAACCACCAAACTATTTTCCACAATGAATGCACCATTTTACATTCCCACCAGCATTGTATGAGGATTCTGTTTTCTCCATATCCTAACACCTGTTATTTTCTGTTTTTAAAATTATTATTACAGCCATCTAAATGGTTGTGAAATAGTATCTCATTGTGGTTTTGATTTGCATTTCATTAACGGCTTATGATGTTAAGCATCATTTCATTGGCCATTTCTATATCTTCTTTGGAGAAATGTTTATTCAGATCCTTTGTCCATTTTTTTAAAATTGGGTATTTGCCTTTTTATTTTTGACTTGTAAGAGTTCTTTAGATATTCTGGATACAAGACCCTTTTCAGATATATGGTTTGCAAAAACTTTCTCCCATTCTGTGGGTCATTATTCCACTTTTTGATGGCATCTTTTGATTCATAAAAGTTTTAAATGTTGATGAAATCCAATTTATCTATTTTTTCTTTTGCCGTTAAATATACTTTTGCTTAACTCAAGTTCACAAAGCTTTAGCCCTATGTTTTCTTCTCAAAGTTTTGTCATTTTTGCTCTTATATTTTAACCTTTGGTCTTTTTCTTTTCTTTTCTTTTCTTTTTTTTTAGACAGTGTCTTGCTCTGTCATCCAGTCTGGAATGCAGTGGCATGATTTTGGCTCACTGCAACCTCCACCTCCCAGGCTCAAGTGATTCTCCTGCCTCAGCCTCTCGAGTAGCTGGGATTACAGGTGTCTGCTACCAAACCTGGCTAATTTAACTCTTGGTCTATTTTGAATTTATTTTTGTATATGGTACTAGATAGAGATTCAAATTTATTCTTTTGCGTGTGATATCCAGGTTTCCTACCACTATTTGTTGAAAAGAGCATTCTTTCATTTTGAATTTCTTTCATTATGATTTTTGAATTTCATTTTGAATTTCTTTCATCATGAATGAAATAAGCATTTCTTTCATCATGAATGAAAAGAGCATTCATTCATTCATTCATTATTTGTATCCAGAATGTTTAAGAAAAAATTCTGTCTTATATTTTTAGTATGTAGGAGCCAGTGTTGCTTCTATTTGTTTTGAATACAAACTCCATTTTTCTTCCCACATTAGATCGTATACGTAAGAAACAACTTTACACAATAATTTGTATGCTGGTAATACTTGGACAAGTGCCGTAAATTCATGTATATTGTACTTTCTGAATAGATTTTCTCTAATCGTAGCAAAATTTATTTATTTCAAAACTACAACTCTTTGAAGTGTCCAGCTATAATAAAATTTAGTTATAAAATTATGTGCACTACTGAAAATCTAAATGATAATCTGAAGAATGAGTAAGACAAATATTGATAGTAAATTTTAATATTTTCAAAATGTTTGGGTTCGCACACATAAATGAAATCATTTTAGGCCGGGCTTGGTGGCTCATGGTTGTAATCCCAGCACTTTGGGAGGCCGAAGCGGGTGGATCACGAGGTCAGGAGTTCAAGACAATTCTGGCCAACATGGTGAAACCCATCTCTACTAAAATACAAAAATTAGCTGGGCATGGTGGTGCGTGCCTATAGTCCCAGCTACTCGGGAGCCTGAGGCAGATGTTGCAGTGAGCCAAGATTGTGCCACTGCACTCCAGGCTAGTGTGGTGACTCACGCCTGTAATCTCAGCACTTTGGGAGTCCGAGGTGCGTGGATCACGAGGTCAGGAGATAAAGACCATCTTGACCAACGTGGTGAAACCCCGTCTCTACTAAAAATAGAAAAATTACCTGGGTGTGGTGTCACGTTCCTGTAATCCCAGCTACTCAGGAGGCTCAGGCAGGAAAATCTCTTGAACCCAGGAGGCAGAAGTTGCAGTGAGCCGAGATCACCCCACTGCACTCCAGCCTGGCAACAGAGTGAGACTCCATCTCAGAAAAAGAAAAAGAAAAAAGAGCATTCTTTCCCCCCATTGAATTGTCTTGGCACTCTGTCAAAAATCAATTTCTGTACCCTCAATTATATTCCATTGATCTATATATCTATCATTATTTCAAGACCTCCCTGAACTAAGTACAGTACATTTACATTAAGTTTTAAAATAGTAGAGACAGGAATTGTGAGGCCTCTGACATTGTTCTGTTTTTTCAAAATTGTTTTGGCTATTCTCAGTACTTTCATATGAATTTTAGGAACATCTTGCCCATTTAAAAAAATAAGGCAGTTGGAATTTTGATAGAAATTGCATTCAATCTGCAGACCAATTTGGAGAGTGTTTCCATCATACTACTGAGGCTTCTAAACCACGGATATAGGGTGTCTTTTTATTTACTTAGTTCTTTTTAAATTTCTTGTGGTGATGTTTTGTAGTTTTTAGTGTATAAGTCTCACACTTCTTTTGTTAGGCTCTAAGTATTAATTTTTTTAATGTGGTGGGGTTTGTAAAAAAATTTTTTTTAAATGTAAGTGTAAACAGAATTATTTTATTAATTTCATTTTTAGAGTGCTCATTGTTAGTCTATACGATACAATTAATTTATTTTATCAGTCATGTATTCTACAATCTTGCTGAACTTATTAGTTGATAGTTTTTTCTGAATAACTTAAAATTATGTACAAAGTTGTGTTAGTTGTGAATATGATTTTACTTTTTCCTTTCTAATCTGAGTGACTTTTATTGCCTAATTGCTCTGGCTATAACCACCAGTACAATGTCAAATAAAAGTGGTGAAAACATACATATATTTCTTGTTTCTCATCTTAAAGAGAAAACTTTCAGTTTTTCTTCATTATGTATAGTGATACTTGTGAGTTTTGGATAGATATTGCTTATCAGATTGAGAAAGTTCCCTTTTATTCCTAGTTTGTTGAATTTTTGCCAGATGCTTTTCTGCATCTATCGTGATAATCATATGGTTTTTCGCCTTTCTTTCTTTCTTTTTTTTTTGATTGCATTTTCTTTATTTTTTTAATTATACTTTAAATTCTGGGATACATGTGCAGAACGTGCAGGTTTGTTACATAGGTATACATGGGCCATGGTGGTTTGCTGCACCCATCAACCCACCATCTACGTTAAATATTCCTCCTAATGCTGTCCCTTCCCTAGCCCCCCCACTCCCGAAAAGGCCCTGGTGTGTGAGGTTCCCCTCCCTGTGTCCATGTGTTCTCATCATTCAGCTCCCACTTATGAGTGAGAATATGCAGTGTTTGGTTTTCTATTCCTGTGTTAGTTTGCTGAGAATGATGGTTTCCAACTTTTCTTAATTTATATTAATATAATAATTTATATAATATATTTATATGAATATATTGTATACATTGATTTTCATATGCTCAACCAACCTTGCATTCCTTTATTAAATCCTACTTGGTTATGGTGCATAATCCTTTATATATGTTACTGGATTCAGTTTGCTAATACTTTTAAAGGATCTTTGTGTGTGTATTTATACAACACTTTGATTTTCTTTACTTGTAATGCCTTTGCTTGGTTTTAGTGTTAGGGTAGCACTGACTTCATAGAATGAATTGGAAATTGTTCCTTTTTCTTCCATTTTTTGAAAATTTTGTGGTGATTAGTGTTAATTATTGTTCACCATTCGGTAGTATTTACCAGTGAAGCCATCTGTTCCTGAGCATTTCTTTGCAGAAAGTTTTTGATTACTAATTCATTGTTTTATTTGTTATAGATCTATTCAGATTTTCTTTTTTTTGAGTCAATTTTAGTAGTTTGTGTCTTTGTAGGAATTTGTCTGTTTTGTCTAAGCTATCTAATTTGTGCGCATGTGATGTCTGTAGTATTTCAGTATAACCCTGTATAGTTCTGTAAGATCAGTGGTAGTGTTCCCTCTTTCATCCTTGATTGTAGTAATTTGAGTCTTCTTTCTTTTTCTGGGGAGTCTAACTAATGGCATATCAATTTTGTTAATCTTTTCAAAAAATCAACTTTGAGTTTTACGGATTATCTCTATTTTTAAATGTTTAAATTTCATTAATTTATACTCTAGCACTTATTGTTTACCTATGTAGTTACCTTTCCTAATATTATTTCTTCTTACAGTGTTGGTTACTGTCTAGTGTCCTTTTACATCAGCCTGAAAGACTCTCTTTAGCATTTCTCCTAGGATATGTCTACTAATAGCAACTCTCTCAGCTTCTATTTCTGTTTCTATTTTTCTTTTTCTTTCTTTCTTTTTTTCTTTTTTTTTGAGACAGTCTCACTCTTGTCATCCAGGCTGCAGTGCAGTGGTGCAATCTTGGCTCACTGCAACCTCTGCCTCCTGGGTTCAAGCAATTCTCCTGCCTCAGCCTCCTGAATAGCTGGGATTACAGGAACGTGCCACCATACCCAGCTAGTTTTTGTATTTTTAGTAGAGACAGGGTTTCACCATGTTGGTCAGGCTGGTCTCAAACTCCTGACCTCATGATCCACCCGCCTTGTTTTCCCAAAGTGCTGGGACTATAGGCATGAGCCACTGTGCCCAGCCTATTTCTGTTTCTTTTAATTTCTCCTTTATTTTTGAACGACATGTTTGCTGGTTACAGAATTCTTGGATGACAGTTTATTTTTTTTTTCTTTCAGTGTTTTGAATGTCATCTTGCTGCCTTCTGGCTTTCATGCTTTATGATGAGAAATTAGTTGTTAATCTTATTGAAGATTGCTTGTACATGATGAACCTTTTCCTTCCCTGCTTTCATGATTTTTTCATTGTCTTTGACTTCAACAGTTTGAGGTGTGTGTGTGTGTGTGTGTGTGTGTGTGTGTGTGTGTGTGTGTATCTCTTTGAGTTTATCCCAGTTGGTGCTTGTTGAATTTCTTAGACATATGAATTTATGTTTTTCATGAAATTTAGGAAGTTTTCAGCCATTATGTCTTCAAATAGTCTTTATTCCTATTTCTCTCTCCTGCTTCTGGGATTTCCATTATGTATATGTTGATATCCTTGATGGTATCCCACCTGAATCTGCAGATTTGTTCATTTTTGTTCCTTCTATTTTCTTTTATTCCTACTGAATTGTCCCAGTTGAAGTAGCTTCATATTCCCTGGTTTTTTATTCTGCCTGCTCAAGTCTGCTGTTGAGTCCTTCTAGTGAACTTTCATTTATTATTTTACTTTTCAACTCCAGAATTTCTATTTTGGTGTTTTACATAATTTTTGTATCTGTTGGTATTGTCGATTTCACAGGACATCATTAAAAAATCTCTCTTTAATTCTTTAGACATGGTTTCTTTTAGTTCTTTGAATGTGTTTTATTTATTATTTATTTATTTATTTATTTATTTATTATTTGAGACAGAGTCTTGCTCTGTCACCCAGGCTGGAGTGCAGTGGTGCGCCATCTCGGCTCACTGCAATCTCTGGCTCCTGGGTTCAAGTGATTCTCCTGCCTCAGTCTCCTGAGTAGCTGGGATTACAGGCATGCACCACCATGCCTGGCTAGTTTTTTGTATTTTTAGTAGAGATGGGGTTTCACCATGTTGGTCAGGATGGTCTCGAACTCCTGACTTTGTGATTCGCCCACCTCAGCCTCCCAAAGTGCTGGGATTACAGGCGTGAGCCACTGCTCCTGGCCTGAATGTGTTTTAAATAGCTGATTTAAAGTCGTTGTCTAGGAAGTCCAGTGTCTGTGCTTCCTCAATGGCAGTTTCTACTGGCTACTTTCTTCCCCTGTGTATGAGCCATATTTTCTTTTGGTTCAATTTTTTAAATCTCCATTTCTTCATGAGGAAGTAACATAAGTGCTTGAAAATTATTTTATATTTGTGGGTCCACTGTATTTACAAAAACCACTTTCTTATGTTTTATAGTTTCCAAAATACTCATTTAGGTTTATTACATTTGATCATAAAGGCAGCCCTGTGCTTTTTCCTGGGTAGACATTATTGTTATTACTGTTTTACAGATGAGAAAACTGAAACTCCTATGACAAGCCTCTTTCCATGATAGTGTATATTATATGTGTCACTCTGTCTTTTACATTTAGCCTGCTGCCATTCATAATTCCACTATGTTGTTTGATGTACAAGCTCAGTTTGGTCTCTTTCATTCTTTGTGCTTGATATTATTCCAGATTGTTACAAAAATAGTTTTAAAATTGTTGTAAAAGCTCTTGGAACATTCTTATTAAATTCTTTTTGTGAAGCAAACTACACAGAAGAACAGCCACATTCACCAAAAGCCATAAATACTTAGATTTACTTCTGGCTCCTGAGAATTCTTCATTTGGGAGTTCATTTGTATTCAGGTTTATTTTACATGTTCCCTTATTTCAGTTGCTTTTTTTTCTTCTGATGTTTTGATTTTTAAGGTACCAAAGCCTTTTTCTTATGATACAGTGTGTTTGAGTTACAATTTGAAGACAGGATAACTAGACAACTGTCAATGTGGAGTGAATGCAAGGATATCCAAAAACATCCTACCTACACCAAAATAACTGTTTCACCAGTGTTCCCCAGTCTCTATATTTTCCACTGCCAATCATTCCTTTGGGGCGAGCCATTATTCCCAGCAGGCCCTATTTAAAGGCACAGTTTACCAAAGGGGAGTCGTATCTTAAACCATTATTATTTTCTATTAACAGACAAAGGAATCTGACATTTATTCACAGTCTATTGTGTGCCCAGGCACTGTGCTAAATTATTTCCTCATGACAGTTCATATAAGGTAGGTGATATTATCTCCATTTGACAAATTTGGAAAACTTAAACCACCCAGAACAAGATCCTAAGTGATTGACAGATAGACTTTGCCAGGGTAGAGGACCTGAAGCATGGAAGAGGTACCCCAGTTAGATGAGTGAATAGGCAGACACTGGGCATTCAAGGGCCATTTTCTTTTATCTTTTTTTTTTTGAGACAAAATCTCACTCTCTCCCCCAGGCTGGAGTGCAGTGGCGTGATCTCGTCTCACTGCAACCTCTGCCGCCCGGGGTCAAGCGATTCTCCTGCCTCAACCTCCTGAGTAGCTAGGATTACAGGCGCCTGCCACTGCACCCACTAATTTTTTTGTATTTTTTAGTAGAGACGGGGCTTCACCATTGGCCAGGCTGGTCTTGAACTCCTGACCTTGTGATCCACCCACCTTGGCCTCCCAAAGTGCTAGGATTACAGGCATGAGCCACCACACCCGGCCCTCAAGGGCCATTTTAAAAGACTGGGTCATCTGTGGAGAAGCAAGTAGAGAAGACCAACCTTGTACAATTGAAGGTACTGATTCTTTATTTCCCTGTCAGCTAGACTGAGTGGCGAGAAGTGCTGTAAATTACAAGGAAAGTTAGAGGAGAGAGAGGTGCAAGAAATAACAGACTTAGATAATTATTTACCATAGGGCTAGAAAGTGAAATTTTATAAAGCAATACAGTGAATGAGTGTGTTTCTCTAAAAGCAAGATAATATTTCTAAGGATAAGTTCTGACCTACATAAGGGAGCGAATGTTTTCATGCCAAAAGTAAAGGAACTGTTTTCCCAGTTGAGTTGATGGAAAATAAATCTTATTTCTGATGGGCATACCTAGAAATAGAAGTCAAGCTGGGGTGGGGTGGGGCAAGGCCATGTTTTGGGAAGAAGAAGTACTTGATTAGCAGCAGCAGCAATCTCCTCCAAACTCCCATGGCCCTCCATGTTTTATAGTACTTGTAAGGGAAGTTATGTATTTGCTTTCCATTAATTAAGGTATCTGCCTAAGTGTGAGTGCCTAAGCATGTGAATTTGTTGGGCACTCTGTCTCTGATATTGTGGGTGGTGCATTTATGGCAAAAGGTCTCTTCATTGCCAGCTCACAGATGGCGATTCTAGAATTTAGTTCAAACTTGTGGAATCACTACGTACAACTTCACTGATGATTGCACTGTATATGTTCCTGCCTCTTTCCAGAAACATGAAAACACAAGATGTTGACCATCTGAAATGTCAGGGTAGTCCTTAAATGTAGATGCTATTTAAAGATGTGTAAATTATAACCATCCCACCAAATTTCATCTCTGGGGCAGCAACATATTTGAAGTTTTGATTCAGTTGAAAGACACCATAATTTAGGAGTTTACCATTTATATTAACAAAATTGATCAAATGCTTAAATGTGTATAAGAGACTTGGAAGCAAAATGGAATTATGTGTAATTGAATGCAAATGCAATGATTTCAGTACAATTAAGCCTCTCTAAGATACTTTCAACTGGAATTACTTGGGAATAGATAGAAAGAAATGAATAGGAGAAAATAATAAAGGGCATTTACTTTGGCAGGTTGATTTATCCACTTAATCAGGAGTGGATCAGAATGAGAAGTTTGAAAGGTCATGGGAGTTGATGATTTGAGCGTAGAAACAAGGCCTTTTTCTCTTCCTGCACGGAGCTGGTTTTATTCTGCTACATTTCCACACCTTCCAGAAAGGAACTCCTTGTGGACTATATATTTCCTGAGGACAGGCTGTATGTTCTGTAACTACCACTTACCCACACCAACCTGGAAATTGGCTGCTACATGCTCCACCCCCCACCCCCCACCCACACCCACACGCCATCCCCGCACAGGGGCTTTGTTGCTCTCCCACTAGCCTGTGATTTGGCAAGGTTTGGCTAAGGATTCAGGAAGAAAAACCCCATTTTCTCCTACTGGAACTTAAACTCATTTTGCAGCTCTCACATTCTTTTGCTTTTTTTTTTTTTTCACTTTACCTGCCCTCAACTGATTCTCCTGTGTTATCCCCAAGGATTAGGCAGAAATCTAGCATTATTTATAGCACTGGTGTGGTTGAAAGGCTTTATTATCTTTTGTCTTCCTAGACTTTCTGTCTTCACCTGTAAAATGGGGGGGCGGGATTTAACCATATGCTCTCTCAGGTGCTTTGTAACTCACTTACCATTCAAGTCTGTGACTTTCTTTCTGACTCTTTTCTAATTCCCTTGTAAGGTGTTGAATATAATGCTGAGCACTTCTGGGTGCTCGATACATCTAATATCTCCATTTTTCATACTAAATGCCATCCTCTGGGAGGCAAGTGCCCCATTTCCCAGCCATCTCCTTTCCTGTTGCATCTACCTAGGGCATTCAAGTTGATTTCTTCAAAGACGGAAATTACTACAGCTGTATCCAGAAGAATTATGTTGACCAAAGATGATATTAAGACTGTGTGTATATTACCTAGTATATCAAAAGGGGGTTAAATGTTATGGGGGAGTATAACAGCTGTTTATTTAACAAAATGTTGATTGAATATGACTACAAGGAATCTCAGAGGATGATGGAGAAGCCCATGTTAGAACTGGTCAAGACATTGTTACCTACTGAGCTCATTGAAGAGAAAGAAAGGTGGAACTCTAAGTGTCTTGACTATAGCCTGTTATAAGCTGTCCTTTTCCCTTCCCACACTTAACTTCTGCTATTCCTACCACTCTGTCACCACCATCATCACCAAACAATTTTGTGGGATGGGGAAGGATTCCAAGTAAGAAACCCAGCCAAACACTTCAGTCCCAGGAGCAAGCAAAATGTGCACACCCTATCCACTGAAGAGGGCCAACAGAGAAAATAATTCACCAGAATCTCTACCAAAGTATATCTAGCCAAAATAGGAAGAGTTCAAGCTCTGCTCAACACTGAGTACAAATTAGCTGGACTTGGTTAGATGATGCTCTTCCCAGACCTTGTGGTTAAATTCTAATAACCTTCTTAGGAAAAATAAGAAACGTGTCTTGGGAATGCTTGATGAGGTTTGGAATTTGAGAATAAGAGGCAATGATGAGAGAGACCCAGATGAGCATGGAAATGATTGCATCCAAACTAAGTTCCAACTGTATTCTTATTTCAGACAAGTGAAATTAACCTAAGCTATGCTACCCCAAGGCAAGCAGATACACTAAATCAGCTGGTGTTTTAGGGGATGAAAGGTCGATGTGAAGGTTAGTTTAGGCAAATGCCAAGTAGCAATTATTTTGTGAAGGTTAATTTGGGCCAATATTAAGTAGAAATTATTTTGTAAGCCTATACAGTCAACCCAGCAGAAAATTTTACAACTGGGAAAAAAACATTTAAGGATATGATAGAACTAACTAAGCCAAAATTGAGAAAATGTTCGTCAATATCAATAATAAGTAGATGTTAAATGACTGTAAATTTTGTTAAAAGCCCATCTGACCTAATATGGGATGCCAGCAAGGGAGTAAATATATTCGAATTGTGAATGGCTAAGCTTAAGTTGAACTACAGTGTTCAGTGATATCCTTTCAAACAATGTCCTAAATAATTACCAAAAGCAGGGCTCAAATTCCTCTCCTATTGGAGAATACCAGCAGTTCCATTTCTTCATCCATTGTTTGACCATGCTGGTCAAACCACTTAAGGTACAGAAAAGAAAACTACACAACAATAAGAAAGTACTTAATTATTTGGTAGCTGCAGAATATAACTGGGCATTCCAATTGCTCACATAAGAATCTAGTGCTTTATGCTGGGCATGGTGGCGGGTGCCTGTAATCCCAGCACTGTAGGAGGCCGAGGTGGGTGGATCACCTGAGATCAGGAGTTTGAGACCAGCCTGGACAACGTGATGAAACCCCATCTCTACTGAAAATACAAAAATTAGACAAGCATGGTAGTGTGTGCCTGCGATCCCAGCTATTTGGGAGGCTGAGGCACGAGAATCACTTGAACCCGGGAGGCGGAGGTTGCAGTGAGCTGAGATCGTGCCACTGTACTCCAGCCTGGGTGATAGAATGAGACTGCATCTCCAAAAAAAAAAAAAAAAAAAAAAAAAAAATAATATTGGGCTGATGTGGTATTAGGTGACCAACATGGTAAAAAAGAAAAACATGGTTAATACAGAGTG
>CAUYLG010032788.1:0-34735 GCA_963573385.1 Cacajao melanocephalus
GTTGGTTCTCTGCCGGGCACGGTGGCTCACGCCTATAATCCTAGCACTTTGGGAGGCTGAGGTGGGTGGATCACCTGAGGTCAGGAGTTCAAGACCAGCCTGGCCATCATGGTGAAACCCCATCTTTAAAAAAAAAAAAAAAAAAAAGTTGATTCTCAGGGGGGGTGTGGTGGCTCATGCCTATAATCCCAGCAATTTGGGAGGCCAAGGCGAGTGGATCACCTGAGGTCAGGAGTTTGAGTCCATCCTGGCCAACATGGTGAAACTCTATCTTTTATTTAAAAAATTTTTTTAAAAATGTTAGTTCTCATCCTCTTCTGAGGTCCATGCTTCTGGTTTCAAAAGGTAGATGGGCTCATAAAGTGAAGTGTCGGGCCGGGCACAGTGGCTCACCCCCGTAATCCCAGCACTTTGGGAGGCAAAGGCGGGTGGATCACCTGAGGTCAGGAGTTGTAGACCAGTGTGGGCAACATAGTGAGAACTATCTTTACAAAAAGTAATGAACCAGATGTGATGGCAACAGCCTGGGTTCCCAGCTACTCAAGAGACTGAGGTGGGAGGATCACTTAAGCCCAGGAGGAAGAGGCTGCAGTGAGCCATGAGCATGCCACTACAGTCCAACCCCAGCAACAAAGCAAGACCCTATGTCAATAAATAAATAAATAAATAAAATTGCATTATTTTTACATATGCATGAAAAATGTGAAGACTTATACAACAAACTGAATTGTGGTCATATCTGGGGAGGTAGGCTGAGGAGTTTATTTAAAATACACATTGATGTATACATATTGATTTAGTTTTTAAAAATAAGCACGCATTAATTTTTGAAACCAGAAAAAAAACTTACCTTTAAAAAATGAAATAATAGGCTGGGCACGGTGGCTTATGCCTATAATCCCAGCACTTTGAGAGGCCAAGGTGGGCGGATCATATGAGCTCAGGAGTTCAAGACCAGCCTGGCCAACATATGGTGAAACCCCATCTCTATTAAAAACTACAAAAATTAGCTGGGTGTGGTGGCTCACGCCTGTAGTCCCAAATACTTTGGAAGCTGAGGCAGGAGAATCACGTGAACCCAGGAGGCAGAGGTTGCAGTGAGCCGAGATTGCACCACTGTACTCCAGACTGGGCAACAGGGTGAGACTCCATCTCAAAAAAAAAAAAGAAGAAAATAAAGAAGGGATTTTTGATGAAGCGTGCTTTTATAAGTAAATACATTTTCTGAGATTCCCTTCTGAAACCTCATTAAAATGATAGTAAAGAAATTGAAAAGGCAAAACCCACCAAGACAAAGTGAAAGCTATAAGGCAGATGGACAATTGGCCCCAGACCTGGATCAGAGAAAGTAGAAAACAAAGCAGACTGATTTCAAGGAGCAAGACCGCTGAAAGGGTCAGGAAGTAGAGATAACAGGAAACTAAAAAAGTGTGGTGCGTATAGGGGATGCACACAAGATTGCTAATTAAAATCATATAATAGATTGGGTGTGGTGGCTCACACCTGTAATCTCAGCACTTTGGGAGGCCAAGGTGGTTGGATAACTTGAGGTCGGGAGTTCGAGACCAGCCTAGCCAGTATAGTGAAACCCTATCTCTACTAAAAATACAAAAAAAGAAAAAGAAAAAGAAAAGAAAGTAGTCAGGCATGGTGGCACATGCCTATAATTCCAGCTATGAGGGAGGCTGAGGCAGGAGAATTGCTTGGACCTGGGAGGCAGAGGTTGCAGTGAGCTGAACTCATGCCATTGCACTCCAGCCTGGGCAACAGAGTGAAACTCCATTAAAAAAAAAAAAAAAAAAAAAATATATATATATATATATATATATATATATATATGTAAAACAAGCAGTTAGAAAATCCATCCATCCATCCACCCATATGTACAGGAAGTTAGGCCCCAAGATTCTTCACTAGCCCTATGCAGCTGGGTGACTGCTTCTCCCTGAGCCTGGACAGAGGTTAGAGGTTTGCTCTCTGGGGAACTTGATCCAGGGGCTCCAAACTCAGAGAAGGAAGGCACAGCTCAGGATAGGCTACTTATAGAGCAGTCATACAGCAGGCCTCCTCCCCTGAGTGGGCTCCAAGGACACTGGCTGAGATCTAACCACGCTATACTGCAGCTTTTTGTTTGTTTGTTTTGCTTTGTTTTTTGAGATGGAGTCTCGCTCTGTCACCCAGGCTGGAGTACAGTGGCAAGATCTTGGCTCATCATAGCCTTTGCCTCCCAGGTTCAAGCAGTTCCAAGTAGCTAGGATTATAGGTGCACACCAATATACCCAGCCTATATATATATATATATATATATATATATACACACACACACATATATATATGTTTTTTTTTTGAGAATGAGTTTTGCTCTTGCTGCCCAGGCTGGAGTGCAATGGTGTGACCTTGGCTCACTGAAACCTCTGCCTCCTGAGTTCAAGCAATTCTCCTGCCTCAGCCTCCTGAGTAGCTGGAATTACAGGTGCCTGCCACCATGCCCAGCTAATTTTTTGTATTTTTAGTAGAGATGGGGTTTCACCATGTTGGCCAGGCTGGTCTTGAACTCTTGACCTCAGCCTCCCAAAGTGCTGGGATTTCAGGCGTGAGCCACTGCGCCCAGCCTAATTTTTGTATTTTTTTTTTAAGTAGAGACAGGTTTTCCATGTTGGCCAGGCTGGTCTTGAACTCCTGGCCTCAAATGATTTGCCTTCCTCAGCCTCCCAAAGTGCTGGGATTACAGGCATGAGCCACCATGCCCAGACTATACTGCAGTTTTTTTTTTAACTGTAAAATGGGGTTTATGTATTAAACAAATATGTAATGAGCATCTATTATATGCCAGCAAACTGTATTACATTCTGTAATAAAAGTCAGTCAGTTACTTCCTACTGAAAGGTCAAAAATAAAAAAGTAAGTCAGCCAGGTGCAGTGGCTCATGCCTATAACCCCAGCACTTTGGGAGGCTGAGGCAGGAGGATTGCTTGAGTCCAGGAATTCAAGACCAGCCTGGGCAACATAGTGAGACCCTGTTTCTACAAAAAATTTAAAAATTACCTGGATGTAATTTGTGGTCCCAGCTGCTGAGGAAGCTGACGCAGGAGGATTGCTTGAGCCAGGGAGTTCCAGGCTGCAGTGAACCATGATTGCGCCACTGCACTCCAGCCTGGGTAACAGAGCAAGATGTTGTCTCAAACAACAAAATAAAACAAAAACTTTCTTATGATTAAAAAGAAAGTAACGGCTGGACACAGTGTCTCATGCCTGTAATCCCAACACTTTGGGAGGCCAAGGCAGGCAAATCACTTGAGGTCAGGAGTTTGAGACTAGCCTGGTCAACATGGTGAAACCCTGTCTCTACTAAAAATACAAAAATTAGCTGGGTGTGGTGGTGCATCCTGTAGTCCCAGCTACTCAGAGGCCAAGGCAGGAGAATCACTTGAACCTGGGAGGCAGAGGTTGCAGTGAGCTGAGATCACACCACTGCACTGCAGCCTGGGCGACAGAGTGAGACTCTGTCTCAAAATAATAATAATAATAATAATAATAATAATAAAATTAACTTCAAAAAGAAAAGAAGTCATACAACTGTGATATATCAGTCTTTAAAATGTACACACACACAAAGAGTAGGTCAGGCAGCGTCTCTGCCCCCCGAAGCCTGCATTCTAGCAGCAATGGCAGGACCAACCTCAGAGAAGTAATGTGAAGACAAGTGACTTAATGCATAAAAGTACTTATCACAATTACCTGGGACAGCATCTCAGAGCAGGGATGTGAATTAATTTGAAGGTCTCTGCTCCCTCCTTTTCCTGGAGGGAGAACCCAACAGATCCTTTCAGTATCCTTCTAGGAAAGACAAGATTAGAACTTTGCTAACTAACACTGTCAATGACTATATAATCCTTTCTTTTTTTTTTTTTGAGACAGAGTCTTGCACTGTCTCCTCAGCCTCCCAAGTAGCTGGGATTATAGGTGCCCACCACCATGCCCAGCTGATTTTTTAGTAGAGACGGGGTTTCACCATGTTGGCCAGGCTGGTCTCAAACTCCTGACCTTGTGATCCGCCTGCCTCTGCCTCCCAAAGTGCTGGGATTACAGGGATGAGCCACCACGTTCAGCTATATAATTCTTCAATGTTAAATTTGATTTTGAAATTCTCTTTTGTCCAACCTAACTCTTGACTGGCTTATGAAGGGTAAAGGTCACTGTCTTTGTAGATTTGACATAGCCACAAAAGGCCTTTGCAAGTCGTGGGGTGAACCTAGGATGTGAGATTCCCAAGTTAATGTATACCTTGCCTACTTAAAACAGTGTCTTTGTGAGATTTTAGGTGAGGCTGGTCTTTGGTTGTGCATCTGTAGTGACACTGAAATATATGGGGGAAAGTAAATACTGTGACAAAGCATTTCATATCTTCAAACCAAGATATTATATCATCTTCGAGTGCTGAATACTGCAAGACCAATTTGAAGTTATCAAACAGGACTTAACTATGTAAGGTTTCACTGGTAGAGGGGAGACACTACATTAATGCCAATATCTCACTTAATGCTCACACTAGCCTTGTGAGGCAGATACATTCGTACACCCATTTTTTTTTTTTTTTTTTTTTTTTGAGACGGAATCTCCCTCTGTCACCAAACTGGAGTACAGAGGTGCGATCTCGGTTCACTATAACCTCCGCTTCCCAGGTTCAAGCAATTATTCTCCCTCAGCCTCCCAAGTAACTGGGACTACAGGCACGTGCCATCACATCCAGCTAATTTTTGTGTTTTTAGTAAAGACGGGTTTTCACCATGTTGGCCAGGATGGTCCCGATCTCTTGACCTCATGATCCGCTTGCCTCAGCCTCCCAAAGTGCTGGGATTAGAGATGTGAGCCACCACGCCCAGCCTCGTAGACCCATTTTACAGACAAGGAAAGTACAGTTCAACTAGATGATGTAGCTTGCCCAAGGTCACCTGGCTAGTAAGATGCAACAAAGCATCTAGAGTCCAAACCCTTCTGTCGCAGATCCCACCTATGCCCCCAGAGTCTCTGCACTACCCATTCCCTGTCATTTCTTCTCGTCCCACAGCCCAGTGAATTCTGTCAAGGTCTCCTCCTTAATTGAGTTATGCCAAGATGGGTCCAAGAATTACAGTCAAACAATGACACTTTAATCTGCACTCTGATAGACCAAAGATATTGTCTTGTCTTTAAAGAAAACCAAATGGACTTCTTTTTAAATGGAAAATTGAGTTTGCTGAATGAAACATCAGAACATTGAAATTCAACACTTTGCTCTGAGAACTTTGTTGGGTAAACTTAGCAACCAGAACAATTCAGCAGTTACTGATACCACAGGCCAAATTCACTCTTTGAACAGATTACCTTTTTAAGTATCTATTATGGTGCTGGGAATTCTTCTAAGATTAAGTAACTATTCCAGGCACTTCCCCCTTTAAGAAGCTTCTGGTCATTCCTGGATATAAGTTTGTGTCTAGATTTGAATTTGAAATAAGGCATCACACACTGTATGAGATATTTAGTTGCTGCCAAAAAATTCGTTTTTGTTTTTTTGTTTTTTTTAACATTGGCACTCCCACCAGCCAGGACATTAAAATTGATTAGCAAACACAATGTTTGTGAAAAAAACCCAACCACAGGGTAATCAAATGTATCATTAATTTTTTTTTTTAAATCATTTCCCTGCCGGGCGTGGTGGCTCACGCCTGTAATCCCAGCACTTTGGGAGGCTGAGGCGGGTGGATCACCTGAGGTCAGGAGTTCGAGACCAGCCTGACCAATATGGTGAAACCCCGTGTTTAAAATAAAAAAAAAGAAAAGAAAAAAAAATCATTTCCCTGGCTCAAAGTACATAATTTCAAATTGGTAAAAATAAGCTCCCCTCTTGTCCGGCCCACAAACTGAGAAGAAAATTAAATACAGAATTGTTTGTTTCTTATTTGCATTTCTCAGGGTGTGAAGCATTCGTTTTTATACCTTCAACATTCCTACATTTTCCATAAAACAAAAATGTTACCTCCAATCCAATCTAAACCTAGGGACTTTGTTTTCCTCAGAAGAATGACATTGTCTTAGTCTAAAAATCTGAGGCACTGAGGCTTTTAAATAAAGGAAGTAGAATCTTGGTTCTCTTTTGAGAGTTAATTCTCCCCCAAGGGAAGCAGGGAAAACTTGGTGAACCAAGTGGAGAAGAAAATTCCAGCAACAGGTTTTTCTCTGCCCTCTGCCTTCTTTGCTGGTTCATTTAAATACTTTTATTCTTTTATTTAAATTTAAATATATTTAATTTTAAAATTCAAATACATTTAAATCTATTTAAATTTAAAATTTAAATATTATTAAAATTTGCTAGTTCATTTACTTTTAAATGTGTTTCAAATGCATATAGTATTGGAGTCACTCTATATGAAGACGGTAAATGCTAGCCCATAATTTCTTTTGTTAAGGGAAATATTACTGAGATGCACCTCACTCTTAAAAAATATTTCTTGGCCGGGCTGGTGGCTCTCACCTGTAATCCAAGCACTTTGGAGGCCAAGGCGGGCGGATCACCTGAGGTTGGGAGTTCAAGACCAGCCTGACCAACATGGTGAAACCCTGTCTTAAAAAAAAAAAAATATATATATATATATATTTCTTTTTTTTTTTTTTGAGGCAAAGTCTTGCTCTGTCGCCCAGGCTGGACTGCAGTGGTGCGATCTCACTCCAACCTCTGCCTCCAGGGTTCAAGCAATTCTCTTGTCTCAGCTTCCCAAGTAGCTGGGACTACAGGCATGCACCACCATGCCCAGCTAATTTTTGTATTTTTCAGTAGAGAGGGGGTTTCACTATATGTTGGCCAGGCTGGTCTCGAACTCCTGAGCTCATGTGATCTGCCCGCCTCGGCCTTCCAAAGTGTTGTGATTACAGGCGTGAGACATTAAAAAATATTTCTCTCTACTTAAACAGACATTTAAAAATAAGCAACCTAAAAAGAGGGATTTTTTAAAATCCTTTTTAATATCTCAGAACAAGCTAAGGACACTGAAAAGCTGGATTTAACATATTGCAGTCAGAATACTTCAAAAGTCTTTTTTCTTTTTTTTTTTTAAAAGACGGGTTTCACTGTGTTGGTCAGGCTGGTCTTGAACTGCTGAACTCAGGTGATCCGCCCGTCTTGGCCTCCAAAGTGCTTGGATTACAGGTGTGAGCCACCACACCCAGCCAGAAGTCTTAAAGATAATCTCACTAATTTTAGATTTTCTTTTTAAATAGCTTAAAGGATGTATTGCCCCTAAGTTTTTTGAGCTAAGAATGTAACAAGTGATCAAACCTAAGGGTTCACAAAAAAGACTGTAACGAAATTTCTGAGAATTGATTTTTAAATGTCTGTGATTCATTTTCTGCTCTAAAAACTTCAACACTTAAGGTTTGGGTTTTGAAAGGCAGTGAATTTGGCTGCAGAAAAGAGTGGACTCTTTCTCCATTTGGTTTTGGTTTGGATTTTGGTTATTTTTGTTTGTGTTTTCAAGTTTGTTTTATTACAATGCCTCGTCCAGTGCTGTTCTCTTACTTTGTCCAACTGTTTTGAGAGTACAGAGTTATGAAGGATTTTATTTCCTTCATAACTTTCTTTTAAAAGTTCTACTTCATAAAACTTTTCAAAGAAAGACAAAGTGGTGAAGAAAGAGAAGGGATGGAAAATGAAGTACCAAATCAGTGGCCTCTCGACTAGAGAGAAAGGCTATTGACAAGGACCAGCTCCCCCCATTCCCTGCCCCCACCCATTAATAGTTTGCCAAGTCAGTTTTGCTCCCTTCATTCATTCTACAATTAATGGTCGCTGGGCATTTGTCCTGAAGATGCCACAGGGGAACAGGGGCTACAAACAAGGAACCAGATCATGCAAGTCCATTGGGTAAACATCATAGCAGTCACCACACAGCTTTGTTAGAGCTCAGAGAAAAAAGGACGGCTTAAAAGGGAACTCATAGACCAAGGAACAATTAAGAGGAGCTTTTTGGAGTTTGGGTATGATGAGAGCCCGGAGGGGAGAAAGGGCATTTCAGACAGGAAAAACAGCTGATGAAAATATACATCCTGTATTCAGGGATTTGAGAGAACATCCAGTTAAGAGTCTAGAGAGGGTGAGGTCAGTCTCTAGAGATGATTCTGGAGTTTGTCTAGGGCCAGAGTAGTAAGTGTTGGGTACATCAAGCCAAACAGTTTGGTCTTATTCCTCTAGGCAAAGCGGAGCTGTTGAAAGATTGGCTGGTGGGAAGGCGAGCAGAGACAGCACTGTGGGGGTCTGTGTAGAAAACGGATTAGATCTAGCTGGAAAATGCCAGTGGGGCTCTGAGGGAGGAGACAAGAGGGCTGTTTGGAGACTACAGACATAATTAAAAGCTGTAAATGAAGCCAGGCGCAGTGGCTCACGCCTGTAATCACAGCACTCTGGGAGGCTGAGGCGGGCAGATCACGAGGTCGGGAGATCGAGACCATTCTGGCTAACACGGTGAAACCTCATCTCTACTAAAAATACAAAAAATTAGCCAGGTGTGGTGGCACGCGCCTGTAGTCCCAACTACTCGTGAAGATGAGGCAGGAGAATCACTTGAACTCGGGAGGCGAAGGTTGCAGTGAGCCGAGATCACACCATTGCACTCCAGCCTGGGCAACACAGTGAGACTCCCTCTCAAAAAAAAAAAAAAAAAGATGTAAATGAGGCAAGGCACAATGATTTATGTATGTAATCCCAGCTTTGAGAGGCTGAGGTGGGAGGATGGCTTGAACCCAGGAGTTCGAGACCAGCCTGGCCAACATGCTGAAATCTCATCTCTTAAAAAAAGAAAAAAATCAGTGGTGCACACTAGTCCCTACTCCGGAGGCTAAGGTGGGAGGATCCCTTGAGCCCAGGAGGTGGAGGTTGCAGTGAGCCAAGATCGTGCCATTGCACTCCAGCCTGGGCGATAGAGTGAGACCCTGTCTCAAAACAACAAAAAAGCTGTAAATAAGATGACCTTAAACCAAAGCAGCACAAGAGTAGGAAAAAGACAGTGAAGATACGTAGGAATGGAAATTGATGAGTTTTGGTGATGTCTGGTTGCTCAGGTCAAAGAAAATGAGGGAGGAGTTAAAGAAAATCTAGGTTTCTATCTTAGAAACCTGGGTGAGAATGATGACATTTTAAGAGTTTGGGTATGGTTTTTTTTTTAGATGTAGTTTCACTCTTGTTGCCTAGTGGAGTGCAATGGCGCTATCTTGGCTCACCACCTCCTGGATTCAAGCAATTCTCCTGCCTCAGGCAGGAGTAGCTGGGATTATAGGCCTGCGGCACCAGGCCTGGCTAAGTTTTTTGTATTTTTAGTAAAGACGGGGTTTCTCTATGTTGGTCAGGCTGGTCTTGAACTCCCAACCTCAGGTGATCTGCCCACCTCAGCCTCCCAAAATGCTGAGATTACAGGCGTGAGCCACCTCATGGGGCAGTGTTGAGATTCTTGATAAGAAAGGGGATTAATGACTCTACAGCTGATTGTTGAAAGATGAGCTTCCAGCTAATGGATTATACAAAAATAAAAAGTACATCAAAGGTGCGTTATTCATTCAACAAACGCTTATAGGGCATTACCATGTGCTAGGTAGGCACTATAATAGGACCTGGGGATACAGCAGTGAAAAAAACAATAACCTCAGCCTCATGATGTTTATGATATCTTGGGGAATACTGGTAACAGCTACCATGTATTGAGTGTTAAGTCTGAGCTAAATACTTAGATTATCTTATTTGATCCTCATCACTCCAAGAAGTAGGCATTATTAATATTCCCATTTTACAGAAGAGGAAACAGGCAAAGTGCAAAGTGAGGTCAGCAACTTGCCCAGCTAGAAACCAGCAGAGTCATGTTGGGAAACATAGGTTCAAAAGGTTCATAGCTTACTTTTTTCTTTTTTATTGAGATGGAGTGTTGCACCGTAGCCCAGGCTGTAGTGCAGTGGCATGATCTGGGCTCACTGTAATCTCCACCTCCTGGGTTCAATCAATTCTCCTGCCTCAGCCTCCCAAGTAGTTGGTACTAAGGCGTGCGCCACCACGCTCAGCTAATTTTTTTGTGTTTTCAGTAGAGACAAGGTTTCACCACATTGGCCAGGATGGTCTCATTCTCCTGACCTCATGATCTGCCCATCTTGGGCTCCCAAAGTGCTGGGATTACAGGCGTGAGCCACCACGCCCGGCCTCAAAGCCTACTTTTCTAACCTCTACAGTCTACACAAGACAGAGGGTAAAAAGAGGCTGGCGTTCACATCAAGATGAGAGTGGAAGCTGAGAAAAGCTTTGGCACCCTGTGAAAGTTGCAAGCTCTTTTTAAAGTTATTTATTAGTAGGGATTTCATTTCAAAGCAATTCGGATACTTAAAATCATCTCGTTTTCACCTTTATATCTATATCTATATATAGATATATAGATATATATTTTTATATAGAGAGATGGGGTGTCACCACGTTGGCCAGGCTGGTCTATGAACTTCTGACCTCAGGTGATCCACCCATCTCGGCCTCCCAAAGTGCTGGAATTACAGGCGTGAGCCACCCCGCCCAGCCGCGTTTTCACCGTTTTAAAAAGGGGTTTTTTTGGGTGGGCGCGGTGGCTCACGCCTGTAATCCCTGTACTTTGGGAGGCTGAGGCAGGCAGATCTCCTGATTAGCTGGACGTGGTGGCACATGCCTGTGGTCCCAGCTACTCAGGAAGCTGAGACAGGAGGACTGCTTGAGCCAGGGAGTTCCAAGCTGCAGTGAGCCATGATTGCACCACTGCACTCCAGCCTGGGTAACAGAGCAAGATGTTGCCTCCAACAACAAAACAAAACAAAAACTTCCTTATGATTAAAAATAAAGTAATGGCTGGACACAGTGTCTCATGCCTGTAATCCCAACACTTTGGAGGCTGAGTTTGAGACCACCCTGGGCAAAATGGTGAAACCCCATCTCTACTAAAATACAAAATATTAGCTGGGCGTGGTGGTGCAGGCCTGTAGTATAAGCTACTGGGGAGGCTGAGGCATGAGAATCACTTGAGCCCCAGAGGCGGAGGTTGCAGTGAGCCAAGATCATGCCACTGCACTCCAGCTTGGACTACAGAGTGAGACTCCATCTCAAAAAAAAAAAAAAAAAAAGCACTTTTTCTTGAGTCCTGCCACAGTTATGCAGAGACACCCAGCCAGGGTCCAGCCAGGTCACAGGATGCTCTATGTGTCCAAACCCCATGCCCAGTTATGGGTGGTAAATCCTTCATTTGAAGTATGGATGCAGCAGCCGGGCGCAGTGGCTCTGTAATCCCAGCACTTTGGGAGGCGGGTGGATCACAAAGTCAGGAGATCCAGACCATCTTGTCTAACACAGTGAAACCTCATCTCTACTAAAAATACAAAAAATTATTCAGGTGTGGGGGCACACACCTGTAGTCCCAGCTACTCGGGAGGCTGAGACAGGAGAATCACTTGAACCCGGGAGGCAGAGGTTGCAGTGAGCCGAGATCGCACCGCCTGGGTGACAGAGTGAGACTCCATTTCAAAAAAGTAAATAAATAAAAGAAATATGGATGCAGCTTCTTCAATCTATCACACCCCTCCACGACTCCACATTAATCCCCCATAGCACTAGTGGTGTTCATCACATCTTCTGCCAACTAATGCAGTTTGTGCTGGAAAAAAATTATTTTATAACTCTAAGGACATTAATAATTAACTTCTAGTCCACAGAACTTGTAATATCAGTTTGCTGAAATAAAGTCACCAGTGAGTGTTTAATTCTTCTTTAAAGGGTGTCTTCTATTATTATTATTATTGTGCAGTGCAATTTAGTCATCAAAGGTTTACTCACCCTCATGTTTATAAATTATATAGGGCAGGGAAGGCAGGGATTTAACTCTTCTGGCCCTACCTGTTCTGAAGACAGGGAGGGCCGTAACCCTGTTGTCATACAGGGCGCCTGCCTTGAAAGATTATTTGTGAACCTGAAGTTCCTTGCTTCTTTTAGAAAGCTGGGGTGAATATAGAGATTTCCCTTTATGACACAATCAGAGGAATAACCAGATAGTTTCCTGCCACAAAGAGAGACTTTTATTCTTCAGAAGGCCGTTTGGAAACAAGTTCATCTTTTTCAATTGAGTTTCAGAATCTTGTCTTGATTATATGACATAATAATAGTGGCTTTCCAATTCATCTGTGCAATATTGTTTTTTCATTGTGGTGGTTACGGTTAGTTTTTTTGAGGGGGAAGGGCTACTGCCTTACATAAATAAAAGCAACGCAGAAATAATCTAGTGTGCTGCCTACCTAAGTTGGAAATTCCAAGTCCTGACCCACATGTTTACATCCCAAGGGAGATGGCTGCCAATCAAGGGCTCATCACCGTTCATCCGGGGTGAGGGACTTTGGCCTTCCTGAAAACCGTGGTGAGTTTTCCATGCAGCCCTCATGTCCCAGCATCCCAAGATGTTGCTGTCACAAAGGAGCAGGGGAAGACGAGCAGATGTCTTCCTTTCTTGGTTCCTTCGTTTGAAAAGGGCTTAAAGTAATTTTCAGAGTTAAAGTAACTGGCCTGATTCTATGGGGATGGGTTTGAATCCCTCGAAGCCACGGGAAGGAGGACCTTGGTTTTCCAGCCAAAACTCTCCCCTCCCTCAGCTGCAGCCCTGGCCAGAGCCAAGCTAGAGGATGGAAGTCACACTCAAGGGCCTCCGACTCTGTCGATCTTAGAGGGATTCCTGGCGTTGGCAGGGAGGACAGAGTCAATTCATTCGGGGCGAGATGCATTCCAAGAATGCTTCTGTGGTCGACGAGGAGTGGAAAAATCAGGTATCACAAATATTCTGAGGAAACCTAATAGGTACCAGAATCTCAGGGTTCAAACAGGTGACGACGACAAAGGACGTTAACAACTAGAACTCAAAAAGGGGTGAGCGCACTCTCTGCCCGCTGCCTGAGCTTCCACCCCTTTCCCCCGTCTCTCCTCCCTTTTCTTTCTTACGTCGATACCAGCCTAAGCGTCAGCGTTCACCAGTGAGGGGGCTCCTCGGAGAGGGGGGCGGAGCCCGGCGCTGCGCGTACGAATCCAAAGTAAACACCTCGCCAAGCCTACGTTTAGAAAGTGATACCGAACACCACATTCACGTTTTGAAAAAAAAATACTGTTTGCTGACAAGATGAGAGCAAAACATTTCCCAGCTGGAAAATTACTGATCACAAACCTAGGGGAGAGTGGGGGTGGGGAAGCAGCCTTACAAGGCTGAATGACAGCCATTTCCTAGTCCCTTCCCGGTGGGCAAGGACGCCTGCTGCGGGTTCGGTGTGCACTTTTCGGGAACTAGGATCCCGCCGCATCGCTCCACTTCTTGGCACATGGTCTCTCCAGCGAAGTCCCTTTCGGGAGGCCTGACCTACCCGGAGCCTGAGCCGAAGGAACGAGTTGTCCTTTGACCTTTACTGGCCATTTCACCTCTTTATGACTCAGTTTCTCATCCATAAAGTGTAAAGGAGAGTGCGTGGCTTGCAAAGTGCTTCGAGGCTGGGCACGGTGGCTCACGACTGTAATCCCAGCACTTTCGGAGGCCGAGGCGGATGGATCACTTGAAGTCAGGAGTTCGAGACCAGTCTGGCCAACATGGTGAAACCCCGTCTCTACTAAAAATACAAAAACTAGCTGGTGTGGTGGCGCACGCCTATAGTCCCAGCTACTCAGGGGGCTGAGGCAGGAGAATCGCTTGAACCCAGGAGGCAGAGGTTGCAGTGAGCCGAGATCTTGCCACTGCACTTCAGCCTGGGCGACAGGAGACTCTGCCTTTAAAAAAAAAAAAAGAAAAAAAATGAAAGTGTTTCGAGATGCCTGGTTGAAAGGTGCCTCCGCGCCTCACAGTCCCTCTTCTCTCCCTCACTCCTCTGAATAAATCTTGAGCCCTTTCACTCCCTTTCTCGCTTTTTTAAGTACCAAAACCATAACTCAGTTCCCCACTCCTGCTTCTTTCCGCCGGGAACACTCCTCTGGACTTCTCCGGAGGCTCCCAGTTCAAGCCACACAGTGCTAGGCACCACCTCCTCTCCACACCCCCAGGGCCCCCACCCCTCGGCAGAGGGGCCCGCGAGGAACCGTGCGAGGTCAGGCCGAGCTCCGGCACCGACACCGGCGCTGCGGGGCGACAGCGGACTGCTGCGAGCGCAGGGAGGGAGGGTTAGACGGAGGGCTGGATGAGTCACGCGAATAATCGTGCTCTTTTCCAGCACGCAGACGGCGCGGAGAGCGCGAGTGCGAGTAGGGGTGGGGACGCCAGACCGTTCCGCCCGCAGACCCCACCAGTCTTCGCAAGCTTCGAACGCAGGGAGCCGACAATGGCGGGGCGGACGGCCTTGGTCGCATGGCGACCGAACCTGTGCCGGGTTCCTCGAGTCCGAGCTGGGGCGGACGCCTCCGCCGCTGCCGCCGCCGCCACTGCCGCCGGCGTCAGCTCGGCTCCAGCCCGCCAGCTGCCTGGCTGGCGTCACTGCCCGGCCCGGCCCCGCCCGCGCCCCTCCTTCCCCCAGGCCCCCACGTGCGCGGAGTTTGTATATTAGCTACCATAGCAACGATGAGGGGGAGCCTCGGGGGGGCGGAGAGAAGAAAGGTGGGGCGGGGCCTGAAGGACGGGGCGGGGCCTGGCGTGCTGCCCGGAGAAGGCGGGGGGAAAGGCTGTAGCCAAGAAGTTATAAGTAAGGAGCGCGCGCCGGCGGCCGGCAGTTCGCCTACCAGAGAGGAGAACGAGCGGGCGCGCGGGGAGCAGAGGCGGTGGCGGGCAGCGGCGGCACTGAGAGCCGCCGAGTGACCCTCCCCGCCCCTTCGGACCCCCACCCACCTACCCGCCCGTGGCCCGCGCCCATGGCCGCGCGCGCCCGGCACAGCTCCCCGGACTCCGCACCTTGCCTCGCCGACCAGTTCGCAGCTCCGCGCCACCGCGGCCAGTCTCACCTGGCGGCACCGCCCGCCCACCGCCCCAGCCACAGCCCCTGCGCCCACGGCAGCACCCGAGGCGACTGCGACAGCGGTGGAGGACGCTGCTGAGTGAAAGAGCGCAGCTCGGCCACCGGACCTACTTACTCGCCTTGCTGATTGTCTATTTTTATGAGTTTACAACTTTTCTAAGAACTTTCGTATACAAAGGAGCTTTTTAAAAAGGACGCCTCCAATTTATGTTTAAACCAAAGAAGGATCTCGGGCAATTTGGGGTTTTGGGTTTTGGCTTCGTTTCTAAGTCTTCTCTTCGTTGATTTTGGGGCTCGGGTGCCCCAGCTGCTTCGGGCTCCCGAGGACCTTCTGGGCCCCCACATTAATGAGGTAGGTGAGGCGTGCGGCGCTGGGAGCAGGGAGGGGTGAGGACCGGTGGGACGCGCCGGAGCGACGGCCGAAAGTCGCCCCTGACTTCTGTCTCTGCGCCCTGCCCGGCTCTCAGGCAGCCACCTGGCGAGTCTGACATGGCTGTCAGCGACGCGCTGCTCCCATCTTTCTCCACGTTCGCGTCTGGCCCGGCAGGAAGGGAGAAGACACTGCGTCAAGCAGGTGCTCCGAATAACGTGAGTATCGCCCCGGGCCTCAGGGAATGCCCGGTGGGCTTCCGTGGGTGTGGTGGGGGCGGGCGGAGCCCTGGGGTCACCAACAGCCACTGAGCGAGGATTAGGAGCGGCCACCGCAGGCTTCCTGGGATAGCTTCCGTGCCCTTAGCACAGCTATATATGCCCGTGGTGCGGGCACTGTGGAACCGCCTGGAGCACAAGCCGGGTCTCCTCAAGTCCCCGGGCGCGCTGTTGGTAGGGCCGGCGCGCTCAAGCCACCGGGCAGAAGGTGGCCGCGTCCCCAGACACTGGCTGGGCCAAAGTGAGCTTAGCGCGTAGGCGGCCCCGTGGCGAGAGCGCACCAAGAGAGCCTCGGTGTGCCAATTCCGAGGACGTCCACGGGACCTGGCAGGGGAGGGACCAGCCGTGGCGCTCGCTCGCACGCAATTGGCAGACAGGACATAACACCCGCGATACAGACGCATCACCTCTTCTCCGACCCGGGTGTGGGCCGAGATTGCAGCGCTGGCTCCCTGGGTTCCTGGGTGCTTCCTGCCTGACCAGTCCCCATGTCTGGGCGGTGCAGGCGCGCGTGGCCCGCCACCACGTCAGTACGTCGGGTGGCAACAGGGGACCACCACTGACAGGTCTCTCTCCCGCCCTGTCCCCGCAGCGCTGGCGGGAGGAGCTCTCCCACATGAAGCGACTTCCCCAGGTGCTTCCTGGCCGCCACTACGACCTGGCGGCGGCGACCGTGGCCACAGACCTAGAGAGCGGTGGAGCCGGTGCAGCTTGCGGCGGTAGCAACCTGGCGCCCCTACCCCGGAGAGAGACGGAGGAGTTCAACGATCTCCTGGACCTGGACTTTATTCTCTCCAATTCGCTGTCCCATCCGGAGTCGGTGGCCGCCACCGTGTCCTCGTCAGCATCAGCGTCTTCCTCGTCATCCCCGACGAGCAGCGGCCCTGCCAGCGTGCCCTCCACCTGCAGCTTCAGCTATCCGATCCGGGCCGGGAGCGACCCGGGCGTGGCGCCGGGCAGCACGGGTGGAGGCCTCCTCTATGGCAGGGAATCCGCTCCCCCTCCGACGGCTCCCTTCAACCTGGCGGACATCAACGACGTGAGCCCCTCCGGCGGCTTCGTGGCCGAGCTCCTGCGGCCGGAGTTGGACCCGGTGTACATTCCCCCGCAGCAGCCGCAGCCGCCAGGTGGCGGGCTGATGGGCAAGTTCGTGCTGAAGGCGTCTCTGCCCCCTGGCAGTGAGTACGGCAGCCCGTCGGTCATCAGCGTCAGCAAAGGCAGCCCTGACGGCAGCCACCCGGTGGTGGTGGCGCCCTACAACGGCGGGCCGCCGCGCATGTGCCCCAAGATCAAGCAGGAGGCGGTCTCCTCGTGCACCCACTTGGGCGCTGGACCCCCTCTCAGCAATGGCCACCGGCCGGCTGCACACGACTTCCCCCTGGGGCGGCAGCTCCCCAGCAGGACTACCCCGACCCTGGGTCCTGAGGAACTGCTGAGCAGCAGGGACTGTCATCCTGCCCTGCCGCTTCCCCCCGGCTTCCATCCCCACCCGGGGCCCAATTACCCATCTTTCCTGCCTGACCAGATGCAGCCGCAAGTCCCACCGCTCCATTACCAAGGTCAGTTCCAGGGATTTGTAGCTCGGGCTGGGGAGCCTGCGTGTGTTGGCCCCTCGGGGCACTCGGGATGATGCTCACCCACCTTCTTCACCCCTAGAGCTCATGCCACCCGGTTCCTGCATGCCGGAGGAGCCCAAGCCAAAGAGGGGAAGACGATCTTGGCCCCGGAAAAGGACCGCCACCCACACTTGCGATTATGCGGGCTGCGGCAAAACCTACACAAAGAGTTCCCATCTCAAGGCACACCTGCGAACCCACACAGGTAGGGGGACAAACTGCAGAAGGAAGGGGTTAGCTTCCAGCCCCATAGGCTACCAGTGGACACTCTGGAGTGCCTCCTTGGCTTCCCAGGGCCGTCTATCGCCTTCATCTCCTGGAACACAGGGGAGGGGAGGACAGCAAAGCGGCGCCTAGTTTTCTGCCCAGGAGCCTTTTGCTTGATGGATGGTATCTATGCTTGAAGGTGCAATTTTGTTAGGCCTTTAAAAGGTAGGAGATTCCCCGTGGTTTTTGGGCCTCTCCTACCTTGGGCATTGTAATCAAGAAATTATATTTTACTGTGCAAAAGCATGATGGCTTTTTAAAAAAATGTTTTTTAATGTTCCCTTCCCAGGTTCACCCTCCCTTTCTGTTATTTTGAATTCTGGTCTTAACAATTCAGTCTCACCTTTTTTTTGGTTCATTTTGATTTATATATATTTTTTTCTCCCGTAAGCAGACGGTTTTATTTTAATAACTACCTGTGGCTTTTTATCCCCAATTATAGCAGGAATAAGATGGCTTGGTTTGGGCACACTACCAATCACAATTTCCAAATTCATTTCCACCACTGAGATGTCTTGACTCCAAAGAAACGTTAGTATAGGTTTAGGTGGTGTTTGTGTGTATTTGGTGAAACATTAGTATAGGTTTAGGAGGTGTTGGTGTTTTTGATGAAGCATTAGTATAGGTTTAGGTGGTTTCTGTGTTTGGTGAAACGTTAGTATAGTTTAGGTGGTGTTTGTGTGCTTAACCGATCCCCTAAAAACAAGAGCAATATTCCTGTTTATGATACAGAATTCAATACAGCCCTTCGGTGGTATGAAGACATTCCTGGATTCTTTTAGGATAGGGTCAGAGTTGGTTTAATATCTGGCCTCCAGTTTTAAAAAGGGCCAATTCTTTGGTATAGCAATGGCGTCAATTTTTTTTTTCCTTTACAGGTGAGAAACCTTACCACTGTGACTGGGATGGCTGTGGATGGAAATTCGCCCGCTCAGATGAACTGACCAGGCACTACCGTAAACACACTGGGCACCGCCCATTCCAGTGCCAGAAATGCGACCGAGCATTTTCCAGGTCGGACCACCTTGCCTTACACATGAAGAGGCATTTTTAAATCCCAGACAGTGGATATGACCCACACTGCCAGAGGAGAATTCAGTATTTTTTACCTTTCACACTGTCTTCCCAAGGAGGGGAGGAGCCCAGCCAGAAAGCACTACAATCATGGTCAAGTTCCCAGCTGAGTCAACTTGTGAGTGGATAATCAGGAAAAATGAGGAATCTAAAAGACAAAAATCAAAGAACCGATGGGGTCTGTGACTGGATTTTCTATCATTCCAATTCTAAATCCGACTTGAATATTCCTGGACTTACAAAATGCCAAGGGGGTGACTGGAAGTTGTGGATATCAGGGTATAAATTATATCCGTGAGTTGAGGGAGGGAAGACCAGAATTCCCTTGAATTGTGTATTGATGCAATATAAGCATAAAAGATCGCCTTGTATTCTCTTTACCTTCTAAAAGCCATTATTATGATGTTAGAAGAAGAGGAAGAAATTCAGGTACAGAAAACATGTTTAAATAGCCTAAATGATGGTGCTTGGTGAGTCTTGGTTCTAAAGGTACCAAACGAGGAAGCCAAAGTTTTCAAACTGCTGCATACTTTGACAAGGAAAATCTATATTTGTCTTCCGATCTACATTTATGACCTAAGTCAGGTAATATACCTGGTTTACTTCTTTAGCATTTTTATGCAGACAGTCTGTTATGCACTGTGGTTTCAGATGTGCAATAATTTGTACAATGGTTTGTTCCCAAGTATGCCTTAAGCAGAACAAATGTTTTTTTCTATAGTTCCTTGCCTTAATAAATATGTAATATAAATTTAAGCAAACGTCTATTTTGTATATTTGTAAACTACAAAGTAAAATGAACATTTTGTGGAGTTTGTATTTTGCATACTCGAGGTGAGAATTAAGTTTTAAATAAACTTATAATATTTTATCTGAATAATGATTTTATTCTTTTTTCTCCTGGAAAAATATGAACAGTATTTGGTTTAAACACACTGGGGTAATAGGGCATGTAAGAAGCACACACAAAAAAGCCAACTTTATGTCAACAAATTAAGACCTTTTAAAAAAAAAACAAAAACGGTATTTAGCATTACAATAAGTACTACCAATATAGGGCTGAGAACACTTGAATATTGTAAGTTTAAAAATTATAAAATTAAAGGTGCAGTTAGGTTTGTTCAAAATGTACATAATGCTACATGAAAGCAGTTTCTTTACCTATGATTTTCCCGGTAGAAACAGCTTGATCATTCTTCGATTTACGCAGTTTAGTATGAAAATATTCATAAAAGACATACATTTCAGTTTTATATTTGAAAAAAAATCTTGATGGTTTGTCTTTTTAAAGTATAAAAGTTTTCTCCGTGGAGGCCTGTCCCAGCACTCCTCACATTTGAGTAACAAAAGAACCTTCCCACAGCAGACAACCCTAAGAACGTAGTTCCACAGTGCCCTCCTGAGGATTAAAGGATTCATTTATGCTTGGTGTGTATTACAGATAGATACATTACTTCTACTAGTTACAATCCTAAAGAGGTTAGAACCAAAGTTTCTGGCAGATTGTTTTAAAACGAAATCAGTTCCCCTGATTGAAGGTGGGCAAATAGACTGAAATAAAATAATTTTAAAATTATTCAAATTCACCAAACTAAATGTAAAGTAAAAATGGTGTTTTTGTAAGTTTGTATCATTTATATTTGAAGTTTTAGTATTAAAGCTCAAAACTGCCCTGTTAGAATCTCAAGTTCTTGACGTGGGTGCCTGAGAGACAAATTCATTTGAGGCTGTCACAAAATGGAGAAAACATTTGTGACACTTGTTGACATTTTATATGCTTGTGATGTAGGTGACTAATATTTAACATCATCAAGGGGACAGAGCTCACACTGGCATTTTCTTTAGAGTGCTTATTAAGTATTGATTATATCTAGTGTCCAGAGGTGTATTTGCACCATGGGTGCATTTAATAAATGAAATTAAAATGGACATTTATAAGAGGCTTATGGCAGATCAACACAAGGTATTTTCTTTGGCTTTTGAGAGTCCAGCATGACTGGAAAGCATGGCATGTGTCTGCTTAAAAGAAAACAGGTGCATCAATAGGATGGAATTTTATGTGGCCAAGAACATATTCAAAGCATATTTAATGACACAGAAAAATGCTCGTGGTATGTTAAGTGGAAAAAGCAGGATATAAGACTATAAACAGTACGAATTCAATTGTGTACATTTAAGCGTATGTATGCTTTAAAGGAGACAGAGAAACAAAAGGAAATTAAGAAAAAACTCTAGAAGAAACTGCCAAAATATTCATACTAGTTTTCTCAGTTTAAATTTTCTTTTTTTTTTTTTTTTGTGCTGGAGTCTTGGTCTGTCACCCAGGCTGGAGGGCAGTGGTATAATCTTGGCTCACTGCAACCTCCACCTCCCGGATTCAAGCGATTCTCCTGCCTCAGCCTCCCGAGTAGCTGGGATTACAGGCACCCACCACCACGTCCAACTAATTTTTGTATATTTAGTAGAGACAGTGTCTCACCATGTTGGCCGGGCTGGTTTTGAACTCCTGTCCTCAAGTGATCCGCCCACCTCAGCCTCAGCCTCCCAAAGTGCTGGGATTATAGGTGTAAGCCACTGTGCCAGGCCTAAATTTTCTTTTTTGCAGTTTTTAAATATTCTAAAACATCTATAGTAAGTTTGAAAAACTTTTTAAGAATGAAGATATAAAGAGCATTTAAATTATTTAAATAAAAAGCCTTCATTAAAACACATTATTCTGTAAATTAGATTCCTTTAAGTTTAAATTTCTTAAATTTCTGCTAAATTGTGGTTGGTTGCTTTCGTAATCCACCTGTCTTATACAGAATCTTCTGTCACACAGTTGGTGTATGGAAATGACTATAAAATGCCATCTTCATATTTGCTAAGTGCATATTATCTCAAATAGAAATGCGCATAAACTATCAAGAATTTTAAATTTATTCAAAAGTTTCCGATGTCATAGGTTAACATTCCTCTATGTTAACGTTTTCTTTATTTTAAAATTTTTACTTATTTCAATTTTTTTCTTCCACTTTTAACTTCAGGGGTACATGTGCAGGATGTGCAGGTTTGTTACACAGGTAAACGTGTGCTGTGGTGGTTTGCTGCACAGATCACCCCATCACCTAGATATTTAAGCCCAGCATCCATTAGCTATTATTCTTCCTGATGTTCTCTCTTCCCCTACCCCTATTATTTTTAATTTTTTAAAAAATAACTTTAAATATAAGATTTTTAAACGGTATGCGTGTTGTCAGGCCCGAGGGCCTCTTCCATCTTTGTCAAGGGAAGTGCTAATACAACACTTATTTTTAATTTTATTTTAAAATTTTTACAGAGACAGGGTCTATGTTGCCCAGGCTGGTCTCAAACTTCTGGGCTCAAGCAGTCCTCCTGCCTCGGTCTCCCAAAGTGCTGGGATTACAGGCGTGAGCCACAGCACCCAATCTACATTAACTTTTGCTAGCCTGAAAAATAAAGCTTCAATATCTAAAATGAATGAGGAAGATGTCCCAAAACTGTGACCAAACAAAATACCATTCAACATACACCAGTAGCTAAATTATTTACTCTGGGACCTATCCGCTGTGGGCCCCTACGTGTACTGTTATTATGGTGTTACAGAGCCATTTGTGTGCTATATAATAAAGAATACCTAATAATTCTGATGCCTGCTTATTATATTTTCCTTATGACATTTAATTTTATTGTTTTTTATTTTAAATTGTGTGCCTACACACACAAAGGATTAACAATGATGTTTCCTACACATATCAACAGACTTTCAGTCCACCTATTTTCCAGCAAAATATCTCTTCTGATAAAATTATTTCTGCCTGAAAATGTGTTTGACTCTTGCTATCCTGTTTCAGTTTGTAAAACAAAACAGATGCCTTCACTATCTCAAGTAGGAGGGTCATGGGGAATATTTCTTTTCCTTCCAAAAATTGTTCCAGGCTGGGTGTGGTGGCTCATGCCTGTAATCTCAACATTTTGGGAGGCTGAGGTGGGAGGATGGCTTGAGGCCAAGAGTTTGAGAGCAGCCTAGGAAATAGCAAAACCCCATCTCTACCAAGAAAAAAAAAATCACTGAAAAAATGTTACAATTTTTAGAAACATGAAATGTTCTTCATAGTTGGAGATTAATAATTTTTACATGTAATTTATTTCCATATAAGGAAGCCCAGGTGAGGCAGTCTTTATGCTGTAAAAGCAAGTTCACAGAGAAAATATTAAAACAAGCAGCAGTGGTACCTGTTGTACTTCAATAAAAGGGAGTATCTAAATTTAGCAGCCTGTATCAGCCACCTGGCCTATTAAATGTTCTGGCTTCTAAAGCTCCATTCAACACCACAAACGTACATAGATGGATTTGTAGTCTAGGTACTCCCTCAACCACCCTTGTCCATTTCCCTGTGTCTCATACAGACATGAATGCCACCCAGCCCCACATAAACCCTTTTACTTCATGTATTATTATTATTTTATTCATGATTTTATTACGTATTGCATTTTATCTATTTGTTTTACTTCTTTGTATTTTCTTAACACCTTCTACAGGCTATTGTATAGCGACATGTTTTTATAGTGCTAAACTGAAGCTATGTCTGCCTCCTAAAGGTTGTTTATGAAACTATCATTCATTGTTCACATGCAGAGTCATTCAATAATATTTCGTATAAAACCGACAAGACCAGTCTACATAATGAATGCTGTAAAAAATATCACAGAATGTTCTGCCTGTGGAAAAAAGGAAAAAACAAACAGCTGTTAAAGTTAGAATACTGAATGTAAATAAAAACTTTTTTTCTACATTAAATGAAACTAAAACGAAAGTTGGAAATGAACACCCTTTGGAAACCTTTACCTTAAGCAAAAAGGCGAATCTTGAGTAAATTTCTCACCATCTCCTGAAAAACTAACAAATTCTTAAATTCGTTTGAAGTATCTGGTGCTTTAATGCCCTGATCACCGTCAAAACAGAGGGAAAACAACTGCTAAAATGTTAGCACACACAAAAATCTTTCAGGCTGAAATCGAGGCTATCACAGCCAGTTAACTTAGCTGGGGAGGGAGGGATATATGGGGTAGGAATATCAGTCAAATTGCTTCTCTGGAGTCAGGTGCATCTGGAGCTCATCGTTTTAATTGTTTTCCACAGTGCCCTTGATATAATATCACTTTTTTGAATTGCTTTGGTCTTCTCGACACCCTAGATGAGTCAGCATGTTGCAATCGCTCACCCAAATGTCTTTCTCCACTTGTTCTTTTTTTTTTTTATGAGACGTTGTCTTGTTCTGTTGCCGAGGCTGCAGTGCAGTGCAGTGGCGCAATCTTGGCTCACTGCAACCTCTGCCACCGGGTTCAAGCCATTCTCCTGCCTCAGCCTCCGGAATATATGGGACTATAGGCAAGCACCACCACACCTGGTTAATTTTTGCATTTTTAGTAGAAACGGGGTTTCCCTATGTTGGCCAGGTCCAGAACTCCTGACCTCAAGTGATCTGCTCGCCTCGGTCCCCCAAAGTGCTGGGATTACAGGGGTGAGCCACCATGCATGGCCTCCACTTGTTCGTAAAGGAAAAGGAGGAAATAAATTCGATTTAATAATAGCAAAAAGTAAATTCACAGTTAGAAATCCCTTTGACATCTCATCTGAGGATACCTAACAGAATGTTTTTCACTGATGCACCAAAATAATTATGATGATAACCAAAAGTGTTAGGACTATTTGCTCTGCTTTTATGTTTTTCTTTCTTTCTTTTTAATTTTGAGACAAGGTTTCACTCTGTCACCCAGGCTGAAGCCTACAGTTCCCTGCAACCTCAACATTCTGGACTCATGCGATCCTCCCACTTCATCCTTGCAAGTAGCTGAGACTACAGGCATGCACCACCACGTCGGGCTAATTTGCTTTTTTTTTGTTTTGTTTTGATACTCTGTCACCCAGGCTGGAGTGCAATGGCAAGATCTTGGCTCACTGCAACCTCTACATCGTGGGTTCAAGTGATTCTCCTGCCCCAGCCTCCCAAGTAGCTGGGATTACAGGCATGCATCACCACACCTGGCTAATTTTGTATTTTTAGTAGAGATGGGGTTTTGCCATGTTGGCCAGGCTGGTCTTGAACTCCTGACCTCAGGTGATCCACCTGCCTTGGCCTCCCGAAGTGTTGTGATTACAGGCATGAGCCACCACGCCCAGCTTGCTTTTATTTTTTGTAACTACAAGGTTTCCCTATGTTGTCCAGGCTGGTTATGTTTCTTTTCATATCATGTTATATGTTTTAATAATCTAAACAGAGCAAGAGACAAGAAAGTTAGCTTTTTAGAGAGAGAGAAAGAACCAGAAGGTCAAGTGGGGCTATAATTCCTGTCTCACCTATAATATTTGTATCTGCACTAATGGGCACTGGATAAATATGTTACTAAATAGTGTCCAAATACAGATATAACACTCAGGTGCTATACCTATATACCCATTTAAAAGCTGAAACGAGGCCAGATGCAGTGGCTTATGCCTGTAACCCCAGCACTTTGGAAGGCCAAAGCGGACAGATCACGAGGTCAGGAGATCGAGACCATCCTGGCCAACATGGTGAATCCTCATCTCTACTAAAAATACAAAAATCAGCTGGGCATGGTGGCTCTTGCCTGTAATCCCAGCTACTCAGGAGGCTGAGGCAAAAGAATGGCTTGAACCAGGGAGTCAAAGGTTGCAGTGAGCCGAGATTGGGCCACTGTACTCCAGCCTGGCAACAGAGTGAGACTCTATCTCAAAATAAATAAATAAAAAGCTGAAATTAGTAAATAACTTTATGGAGAAACTGAAGAAACCCTGAATATACTTGCTGAAAGACCAGGAGATAGTAATTGGTGCAAACTATGAAAGAATAATCTCTTAGACATGACAAATGGAAGTGATTTTCTCTGTAGGGATGCACATGCTTCTTGCCTACTCTGGGTCACTTTTTGTTAGTGTATAACAATCCCTTACTTCTGCACAGCTCTATGAGGCTTACGAAGTACTTACACCTCACATTACCTCGATCTTACAAACTAGGGATGGGATTTTCCTCTTCCATCTCCAGTATGTGGATGAAGACACTGAGGTTCCCTTTACAGGTATTTTGCTGTCATTTCTCATTCTTGCTGACATACTCAAAGCACTTCTCTTCTAATACCTTTGTTCCAATCTGCTGGGCAGGTAGGGCTACAGGTATAAATGATACACCCCAATTCAAAAGGATTTGCTAACGTCCAGTTTCTTCCAGTAAACCTGTTTAAGAGTCAGAAGCCTCAGACTTCCTGTCTCCCAAACAATGTGCTATTTCCTTTGTCAAAGTAGACAGATGGGGAAGGCAGAATTTCCTGCAGATGTTTCTTCAGCTGGCCACTGTGCCATGTACACAATCCATACTGTTCGTTCTGAAGTTCTTGTTTCTGGCCTCATCTCTGGTCCAGCACACAGCTCTCCTGATCAAATAGATCTGGTCAAGCCCATTCCCTATTCTGTAACTTCCCATGGTCCTCAGTACCTAATGGATATAGAGTTCACATGATCACTTCCCTAATTGTGGCTTCCAGCTGCTTGTTCAAGGCCGTATCTAGGGCCAGGCATGTTGGCTCATGCTCTGTTGCCCAGGCTGAAGGGCAGTGTTGCAAACATGGCTCACTGCAACCTCAAACTCCTGAGCTCAAATGATCCTCCCATCTCAGCCTCCTGAAGAGCTGGGACCACAGGCATGTGCTACCACTCCTGGTTAATTTCGTTATTATTTTTCTGTAGAGATAAGGTCTCACTATATTGCTCAGGCTGGTCTCTAACTCCTGGCCTCAAATGATCCTCCAGTCTTGGCCTCCCAAAGTACTGGGATTACAGGTATGAGCCACTGCAGCCTATTATAAGGTCTTCTGGGTCTGGATTCCCCAAAAGACATGAGCTTCTGGAGGGCATTAGGAGTTTTATTTGTCCTTGAATACCCTCAGTTACTGAACTTAATTGAATAAAAGTAATCATTTACTGAATATTTAGCCAAAAACCTGGCATCTCTTTTTAGTGAACTCTTCTTGCCAGGTGATTCTCTGCACTGACTCTGGAAAGACTTTTGTTCATTTGAGGGGTTTGTTGGGGTTGGATAAGGCAGATGGATGTCAGGTGACCTACCAGGAAACAAGAGACTACTGAGCATGTCCTCTAGGATGCCAAAATTTGGGGAAAGGAGATATTTTATCCTTTCTTTGGATGACCTATTGTGCCTCCTTTCAAGAGAAAAGGTATAGCCGGGGGTGGTGGCTCACGCCTGTAAACCCAGCACTTTGGGATGCTGAGGCAGGCAGATCACCTGAGTTCAGGAGTTCAAGACCAGCCTGACCAACATAGAGAAACCCCATTTCTAAAAAGAAAAATAAAAAGTAAAAAAAAGAAAGAAAAAAAGAAAAAAGGTATGTATACTATGGACATATGACAAATAATGAAGGCAAAAAAAGAAAAGAAATGCACTTTAAAAGCTTAGGCCGGGCACGGTAACTCATGCTTGTAATCCCAAAACTTTGGGAGGTCGAGGTGGGTGGATCACTTGAGGTCAGGAGTTTGAGACTAGGCTGACCAACATAGTGAAACCCTATCTCTACTAAAAATACAAAAATTAGCTGGGCACGGTGGTGGGTGCTTGTAATCCCAGGTACTCAGGAGACTGAGTCAAGAGAATTGCTTGAAACTGGGAGGCGGAGGTTGCAGTGAGCTGAGATTGTGCCTACTGCACTCCAGCCTGGGTGACAGAGCAAGAATCTGTCTCAAAAAATGATAATAATAAAATAAAAACTAAACGAAGGTAATTTCTACTCTAGGATATTGAGTGGGCCAGTCTGTCCAAACAAGAAGGTTCAGCTTTGGGTGCTGTGAAACCCACCCACCTGGTTTGCTCCACTTCAACTTGAGATCCTTCTTGGATGACAGTAGTTTTCTGACCTCTGAGTACATCTAAACAAACTGACTCTGACAGTGCATGGAACTGACCATCGCCCCGCCTTTGAGGCACTGTTACCGCTTCACCTAGGAATGGATAACACTGCAAGGACTGAAGCTTAAAATTATGTAGGTGGCTCACACCTATAATCCCAACACCTTGGGAGGCTAAGGTGGGAGGATCACTTGAAGCCAGGAGTTCGAAACCAGCCCAGTCAACGTAGGGAGACTCTGTCTCTACAAAGAAATATAATAAAAAATTAGCCAGAAGTGGTGGCATATGCCTGTGGTCCCAGCTCCTCAAGAGGCTGAGGTGGGAAGATCCCTTAAGCCCAGGAGATTGAGGCTGCAGTGAGCTATGATTGTTCTACTATACTCCAGCCTGGGTGACAGAGCAAGACACTGCCTCAAAAATAAAATAAAATTATGTAAGATGTTTCAAAAAGGAAAGCATCTTCAAGACCATTTATCTCAAGGAAAAGACTCAAATAAAGGACTTGTGACCTTTGCCCAGGGTCACACTGAGTTGGCATCTGAGCAGCCAGCACCTAGATCTGATTTACTTAACAGGCCAACCGCCAAAGGCTTCATCCTAACAGCCCAAGGGAAGCTTAGAGGAATCAAGATTACCAAAAACACCTTGCTGGCTGGGCGTGGCAGCTCACTCAGATAATCCCAATACTTTGGTAGGCCAAGGTGGGCAGATCACTTAAGGTCAGGATTTCTAGACCAGCATGGCCAACATGGCGAAACCCCATCTCTATTGAAAATACAAAAGCCGGGGATGGTGGCATGCACCTTAATCCCAGCTACTTAGGAGGCTGAGGCAAGAGAATCGCTTGAACCTGGGAGGAGGAGGTTGCAGTGAGCTGAGATCATGCCACTGCACTCCAGCCTGGGTGACAGAGTGAGACTCTGTCTCAAAAAACAAGCAAACAAACAGCATGCAGAAAAGATTGACTTGCAGAGGAAAGTTCTATTTTTGTTATTCCTTTTTTTGAGATGGGGTATGAAGTCTCACTCTGTCACCCAGACTGAGTGGTACAATCACAGCTCACTGCAGCCTTGATCTCCTGGGTTCAAGAGATTCTCTCTCTCAGCCCCTCAAGTAGCTGAGACCACAGACATGCACCACCATACTTGGCTAATTTTTTTAAAAAATTATTTTGTAGAGACAAGGGTATCCCTATGTTGCCCAGGTTAGTCTCAAACTCCTAGGCTCAAGGACCTCAACCTCCCAAAGTGCTGGGATTACAGGCATGAGTCACAGCGCCTGGCCCTGGAAAGTTCTAAATTCAATGTAATCCAGAAAAGTATTTTACTGTGCTTTATCATTCTTCTACATAGTGCTCTGTTACCAGTCAACTAAGATAGAACTATTCAGTGGTCACTGTGTTCCCTCTAGAGAGAATATAGGAACCATTCCTGCAAAGTGTTATAGTATCATTCTGGTTTTGTTCTACTTTCTCTTTCCAAGCAATTGATTCAAACGTATGTAATCAATTCAAGGATACTTTACCAGCCACTGTGCAAAGGGCAGGAGAAGCAAAGACAAGAAAGAATATGTAAATATGCCTGCATGCAGTGGCTTACACCTATAATTCCAGCACTTTGGTAGACTATGGCTGGTGGATGACCTGAGGTCAGGGGTTTGAGACCAGCGTGGCCAACATGGTAAAACCTTATCTTTACTTAAAATACAAAAATTAGCTGGGTGTGGTGGCAGGTGCCTGTAATCCCAGCTACTTGGGAGACTGAGGCAGGAGAATCACTTGAACCCAGAAAGCAGAGGTTGTAATGAGGTGAAATCCTGCCACTGCACTCCAGCCGGGGTGACAGAGTAAGACCCAATCTCAAAAAAAAAAAAAAAAAAGGAATATGTAAATATGCAGGTTTACAGAGACTGTTTCCTCCTGCAACTGCTCCACAAAGGGTACAAAGTGTAAGTTAAATGAAAATCAGCTTCTAGCTCCAGTAAAAAATTGTTACTTTTCTTGAAAAAGTGACAGATATTCCTCCTTTTTTTTTTTTTTACATTAAATTTTTTTTTTTTCATTTTTAAAGGCGGGGTCTCACCATGTTGATCAGGCTGGTCTCAAACTCCTGACCTCAGGTGATCCGCCTGCCTCGGCCTCCCAAAGTGCTGGGATTACAGGTGTGAGCCACCACGCCTGGCCGACACATGATTCTTTGCAAGACTCAACCATGTTAACTACAAGCATATATACCATTTTGCTCCCTACAATTTTCTCAATTGCTTATTTCTTTTTAGATACATCTAACTTGTTTATCAGGTGCATGTTAAGGTATATTAAGATGTATTTTTCAGATTCAGCATGAAGGTTTTGGCCTTATTTAAAAATACCGCAAAATTCTGTTGGAATTAATGATTTGGTCAGAATGGATCTTAATTTTCAAACCAAACACACCTTGGGTGATTATGGATTGGAAACTGCATATCTAGACCGCAAGAACACGTGATTTTGCACAATTAACTTTACAGGGAGAGAGCTTAACTGACATCATATAGCTCTCCCTTAGCCAAAGCCCCTAGAAACAGAAGAGGCTTTACCTCCGGGATTCTTTGCATTAACGACTTTGTTAGATAAAGCCACTCTGGCATGGGAATTGGATTTACAATTTGGGTCTTTGTAAAAGGATTAGATGATTTCTATTGTTTACTGTTTGGATCTCAATTTGCATTTGGAAACACATGACCCCTCTGGAGGTTTAGTTCTCTTTTATTTTCATTTTCTTGTCCTGATAAACAATCGATACTATACGTTAAAAAATTGATAAAACTGCTCAGTCAAATGTTTGTACTGATTAAAGAAGTGTGATACGTTGGTCTTCTCTGTGAATGGTGGAGTCTACCTGAGCTCCAGCAAAACCGAGCCCGTGATCTATTTGCCAGCCGACAAATAACTCATAGGGAGAGGTCTGCACGTTTCATTGATTTCCCTAATTAGAACGCATGGCTCTTTGTTAGAGAAAGGAAGCACACTGAGATATGGTCAGACAGTGGATCTGCAGAAAGAATGAAAGAGAAAAGCCTCTGACTGCCTCAGGACATATTTGAACACTCCTGTTCGATATCTTTCTTTATAAATGAAGGTTTAAGAAAAAGTATTAAGTTTCCAATAACAGTACTCTCAGCTGCACATTTTTTTTTTTTTTGAGATGGAGTAGGAGTCTGTCACCCAGGCTGGAGTGCAACAGCATGATTTGGGCTCACTGCAACCTCTGCCTCCCGAGTTCAAACAATTCTCCTGCCTCAGCCTCCCTAGTACCTCTAATTAGGAGTGCCCACCACCATGCCCAGCTAATTTTTGTATTTTTAGTAGAGATGTAGTTTTGCTATGTTGGTCAGGCTGGTCTCAAATTCCTGATCTCAGGTGATCCGCCTGTCTCGGCTTCCCAAAGTGCTGGGATTACAAGCATGAGCCACCACACCCAGCCCTGGTAAACTTTTTTTTTTTTTGAGACAGAGTTTCACTCTTGTTGCCGAGGCTGGAGTGCAATGGCGAGATCTTGGCTCACTGCAACCTCCACCTGCCAGGTTCAAGTGAGCCTCCTGCCTCAGCCTCCTGAGTAGCTGGGATTACAGGAGCCACAACAATGCCCGGCTAATTTTGTAATTTTGGTAGAGACAGGGTTTCTTCCATGTTGGTCAGGCTGGTCTCAAACTCTCGACCTCAGGTGATCTGCCCACCTCGGTGTCCCAAAATGTGGGATTACAAGCTTAAGCCACCACACCCAGCCCTGGTAAACATTTTTAACTAACATTTGCTTTGAGAACCTTCTCAGATTGGCCACGTGAAGCCTGTAATAGAAAGTGCATGGAGGGACAATTTCTCCGATTGTGGGTTTAGGTCATGTGGTTTATTTGTTGGTTTGTTTTCTTTTTAATGCTTCAGATTCTTGCTCCTTTATCTTTGTCATTGGCCACAGGAAAACATTTCTTGCATGTCAGGACGAATGTGCTGGGGAACATAAACTTGGAGTTGCTGGCTGATTGAGCTGGAGGTAGCATTCACATTCATTGAACACCTATGGTATGCCAAGAACTCTGCTAGATGTTTAGGAATTTGTTATTGTATAACACTGAGGCCCAGAGGGGTCAAGTGACATGCCCAAGGTCACAGAGCTGTGATTGGAACCCAGATGTGCCTGATTGGGAGCCCAGGCTCCTACTGCCACATCACACCATTTCTCAGATAAAGTAAAGCTAACTTCTGCTTTATCTGTGCCTCACCTCCTTGGAATATATGTTTGTTTTTTCTTCTAAACAAGGGTTATACGTGGTGCACATGAAGCTCTATGGGGATTGGCCTAACCCATCCCTTTTTCCAATAGAAGGCAAGTGATCTTTTCTGTTGCTCGATTAAAAATATACCATGTTCTTCTGGGATTCCGTTTGGATAGTGACTCAAGAAAAGACAATTGTTTTCTGCATCATCGCACCCCCATAACCTCTATAAAATCACCAAGAGTAAATAGGTCATTGCCTTTCTTTCTGGATATTTCGTTCACAGATTTCAAAGCATTTTACGCATGTATTCAATCTATTGAAACAAAACTAGCACCCCTTTTTATAGTTGGGCCAATTGGTGATACGCCTAAGAATCTTTTGCTGAACGTCACACACCCTGAGGCCTCCTTAAATGGGGAATGCAGGAAAGGAAGTTCACCCCAGGAGTGGCAGGTTCCAGTGTTGTGTTTAGAGCCCACATTCTCAGCCACGGCCCCTGGGAAACGCTCCTGCTTCTTTGCCCATCTTCCAAAATGCTTTGCCAACATTCTCCTAATGCTACCAATATTTAAAGATAATTTTCTTTCCCCTAAACAGGATCTCAGCCTAAAATAGATCTGGGTCTGTGCCACTGGGCATGAAAAAATGACTCAGAGAGCCATTTCAGATCTCAGAAGCAAGGAAGCCTCTTTGGAACACCACAGCAGAGTCTGGGAACAAATGAGTGACAGAACTGGAAGGTTTTCCAAGAAGCATTTGATTTCTTTTTTATTTTTTTGAGGCGGATTCTTGCTTTGTCACCCAAGCTGGAGTGCAATGACACAATCTTGGCTCACTGCCCCCTCCGCATCCCAGGTTCAAGTGATACTCTTTCCTTAGCATCCTGAGTAGCAGGGATTACCGTGTCCACCACCATGCCTAGCTAATTTTTGTATTTTTAGTGATATGGGGTTTCACCATGTTGGCCAGGCTGGTCTCGAACTCCTGACCTTAGTGATCTGCCTGCCTCAGCCTCCCAAAGTGCTGGGATTACAGGTGTAAGCCACTGCGACTGACCCCAAAGAACCTTTTATTTCAAGCCTACTTTGCACAAATGAGGAAGCTGAGACCTTGCATCCCCCACAGCTAGGCCACTGCAGAACTTCATTCCAGCCTAATACTCCCTGACCCTCATCCTGCGCCTGCACGTGAGGTCATACAGTAACTTGATAAGCAAGACCCAGGGGGTCCTCTAACCAAGGTGGTAGGTAAGCAGGCAGGTTTTTATGAGTGGATATGTTTAGCATCAGGGATAGCAGAAGAAAAATGAGTCTTTCCTAGAAAATGTGTTGATTTGGACTATTTTCTACATGTTTTAGGTTTTGTTTATTTTGTTTATTTTTTATTTTTTTTTCTAAATGGGGTTTCACCCTGATGGCCAGGCTGGTCTTGAACTCCTGACCTCAGGTGATCCACCCACCTCAGCCTCCCAAAGTGCTAGGATTACAGGCAAGAGCCACCGCACTCGACTTTGTTATTGTTTTAATTTCTCCTTTAGCTCATTCACCTCGTCTGTTAGGTTTATATCCTATTCTCTCAGGGCACTGGTTATATAAGTTCTGACATCCCTCCTTGATTATGTAAGTTCTGACATCTCTAGAGTGGACTCCTAAGTGCCATGAAAGTTATCCAATAAACAATAATAAAGGCCAGGAACAGTGGCTCATGCCTGTAATCCCAGCACTTTGGGAGGCCAAGGCCTGCAGATCACCTGAGGTCAAGAGTTCAAGACCAGCCTGGCCAACATGGTGAAACTCTGTCTCTACTAAAAATACAAAACTTAGCCAGGCACAGTGGTGGGTGCCTGTAATCCTGCTACTCAGGAGGTTGAGTCAGGAGAATCGCTTGAACCTGGGAGGTGGAGGTTGCAGTGAGCCAAGATCATGCCATTGCACTCCAGCCTGGGTGACAAGAGGGAGACTCTGTCTTCAAAAACAAACAAACAACAACAAATAAACAAATAAATAAGGGCCAATATTTAGAAAGGTTTACTCCATGCCATCTCTATACTCAGCATTTCACATGCATTTGTTTTTCATTCAGTCCCCACAATAATCCTGTAAGGTAATCATGACTGTTCTTCTCATTTTATTTAATTAATTAATTTATTTTTTAAAGACGAGGTTTCACCATGTTGGTCAGGCTGGTCTTGAACTCCTGACCTCAGGTGATACTCCCGCCTTGGCCTCCAAAGTGCTTGGATTATAGGCGTGAGCCACCACGCCCGGCCTGTTCTTCTCATTTTAGGGACAAGCCATCTGAGGCAAAAAGAACTTAGGTAACCTGCTTTGAGTCACAAAACAAGCAGGTGGTAGAGCTAGAATTTAAACCTGATTCTACCCAGACCCATATTCTTGAGCCACCAGCTCGTTATATATAGAAGAATGTTCCGAAATTAACTGGGGGTGAAGGGGAGGAGCTTAGATAGTATTATCCAACTTGGTAAAATACATTTATGTTTATGTGTTTGGGGGGTGTATTTGCACTCAGGAAATTCTAAAAGGGCTGCTCAAATACCTATTCCTTGGAGCAGCCTCTTCTGACTGTACTAAAAGAGCCCTGCCACCCTGCTCATGTTATTATCTCTTTAACCTGCTTGATGTTGTCTCATGACACTTACTATTACCTGAACTGTAAGACATACTCGATCTATTTATTCTCTATTTTTTTTTTTTTTTTTTTGAGACGGAGTCATACTCTGTCACAAGGCTGGAGTGCAGTGGCGCAATCTCGGCTCACTGCAACCACCACCACCCGGGTTCAAGAAAGTCTCCAGCCTCAGCCTCCCAAGTAGCTGTGATTACAGGTGCGCGCCACCATGCCCGGCGAAGTTTTGTATTTTTAGTAGAGACATGGTGTCACCATGTTGGCCCGGGGCTGATCTCACACTCCTGACCTCATGAG
>CAUYLG010032790.1:0-17871 GCA_963573385.1 Cacajao melanocephalus
TAGAGATGGGGTTTCACCATGTTGGCCAGGATGGTCTCGATCTCTTGACCTCGTGATCCTCCCTCCTGTGCCTCCCAAAGTGCTGGGATTACAGGCGCGAGCCACTGTGCCAGATCATGAATCATGTTTCTTAGTAAGAGCCTAAACTCATTGCATAGTTTCAAGTGTTAAATTCTTAGATAAAGTTCAACTGTTTTTGTTGTGCAAATTAAACTAATCTACTGTCAGGAAGTATACAAAGAAGCTGAAATGTAATTTTCTGATTTGTTCTTTTCCCACTATGGACACCGCTAGTAACATATTCATTTGGAGAGAAACATTATCGTGTTATTTCTTAGTGATGAAAATCAAAGATGCAGGAGACAGAGATGAAAGCTGGAGCAGGATGCATTTTGAGATGGTCAGACTGCTGAGTAAAATAGCTTATTGCTTTTTAAATTGCCTTATATTTTCTCCAAATTTCTAAACAGGCCCTAGAGAACAATTTGTCCTATGTCTTTCAAAACTAGCTACTTTAAGAAATGCTGATTTAGTTTTTTCATAAAAGTTGCAACAGTTGGAGAAGATGATCTAAGATTTTGGCCTTACTGTTAGTGTGAGCTACCAGGCAGCAGTCCTCTCTGGTTTGTTCAGCATGATACCAAGAAACTCTGAACAGGTATAGGAAAAATAATTCAGAGTTGATCATTCTTTTCTTGTAACTTTCTGGGTTCAATTCATTTTGTTCTTTTTCTGGGTGCTTCTCTATTTGTTTAGTGTTCTGATTTATACCTTTTATTTTATTTGGATCAATTTCCCCCATCCAAACCAATTCAGTCCAATCCATTCTAACCTAATTTAATTGAGTTAAACAAGCATTCATGGTGTCAACCTGACCTTTGCTTCCATTCGCAGAGAAAATCAGATGGGCGCTCACGTACGTCTGGGTTCCAAGTGTTCACATTTACTTTAATTGGTACTTGTTCTGTACACTTAAAGTAAATGTGAACACTTGGGAGGATAAAGGAGCCACCTGTTTGCCCATATAGCACGAATCCCTCTACCTGTGCTGGGACCTCTCCTCCCTACGCTGAGAAACTATATTTTTCTTCTTCACCTTGCCTTTGCTTATACATTCATCCTCTCCTACTCAACTGGACCTTACCATCAGCTTCTATATGTGCCCAAAAGTTTTTCATGTGAAACAAAAACAGCAATATTATTTCCTAGTTCCACTGTCTTGATAGAGCTTTGCCCTGTTTGAGTCCACTCATCTAGAACGCATAGTCTGAAGCTGAGGTTTCCACTTTCTCTCCACCCACTCAATACTCAATCCAATCCAATATGTCTTCTGTGCCCATCACTCCACTTAAGGCACCAACATCGTCAGTGTCACGGGATGTAGTGAGCATTTTACGTTATGTTATGCTTGACTTCTCTGCAATATTATACACTGATGCCCACTTTCTCCCTGAAACACCATCTTGCCTTGGCTACCTCATGGTATTTCCCGGGCCCCCTTTCTTGTCACGTTGTACATTCTTCCTCAGTGGTCTCATTCAGGCACATAACTTCAATTACAAACTACATAGAATATACTCAGGTTTATTCCCGACACCTAGGCTTTCTGTGCTCTTCAGATCCATGTGTCTAATTGCCCATTCATCTCACTGGGAATGTAAATCAACCTGCCCACAATGGAATGCTTCATCTTCAGTGACTAAGTAAAATTCACTTTTTACATTGACCCACCTTCATAAAAAGCCTGTCTCTCTACCCAATTGCATAAGTTTAGGGTCTTCTGAGTCATCCTCAATACCTCCTTCTCATGCATTCTCATATACAATCACTGGGTACTCTGAGTTTTAACGTAAAATATTTCTTGAATACATATACTTCTTTCCATTTCTGCTGTCACCTGTTCTGCCCCTCCAATACCACTTTGCTCAAACAAACATCATCTCTTTTGTCTGGATAGCAGCAATAGCCTTCTACCTCTTTGCTCAAATCCTTTTCAGTCTCTCATTCAGTCCCAATCCTTGAGTCAGAATTATCTTTTGAAGGATAAATCTTATCATTGTCATTCCCATTCTTAAAATGGTTTAAGAGTTTCCCGTTGTTCTCTGAATAAAGGGGACATCCTTACCTTTTCAGAAAAGCTCTGCATAATCTGCTTCCACGTCCACACCAAGCACTCGTTTTGCTTTCTGCTTCAGCCACACTGGCTTTTAAAATTCCTCAAACACAACCTGCTACTCATTTCACAGATTATTTGCATGTGTTTCTTCCTCTCCCTAGAAAGCTTCATTGCTCTTCTTGAATGTTTAAATCCTTCTCTTTCTTTAGATAGCAGATTTATCATTATTTCTTGAGGAACGTTTTTTCTTAATCCCTTTGATTTGGTACAGTTTTTCTATTTATGGCCCTGTGTGCAGGTGATGCAGTGGTGCACTGCCAGGATCACCCCTTAACTGACAGGTTAGTTACTTCCACTTGCTGAGAATATTAGCTGCTAATGGCTTCCAGCTGCCCCTCTTCAAGCTTTGTCCTTAACCAAAGGGTGCTGTACCATTCAAGAGTATACCTTATCCATGGAGAGAAGCCGATGTCCAGTGATAGTTCAATAGAAGAGCGGGGGTTCTAAATTCTGGCTTCCTTCTCTCAATTTGGAATGTCTTCATAACATCATCCTACCTCTAGTCATGCCCATCACATTTGCTAAGGTCTGTGCTGTGATTGTGTAACTGTTTACCATCTCCCTCTTCTCATTCCTGCTTCTCTCAGCCTCTTATGCATGTTGTACCAAGAGCATTCTCCAATAAACCTCCCATATGCATATCACTTATCTCCCATGAGACCCAACCAAAGTCCCTGTGTGCTTCTTCTTCCCAATGTCTATCATGTCTGTAAATATATAACATTAGACTGCCTGCCTTTGAATCTTGGAGGTGCCACTGAACAGTTCTGTGATCTTGTGCAAATAACTTATGTTGCTTCTGTTTCCGTTTTCTTATCTATTTCATTGTGATAATTAAACTGCTTAGAATAGCATCTAAGTCAGTTAAGGCTGCTATAACCAATTACCATAGACTGTGGCATAAACAACAAACTTTTTTTATGATTCTGGAGACTGAATAGCCCATTAAAGATCAGGGTACCAGCATGATTAGGTTCTTTGAGAGGGCCCTCTTCCTTGCTATGGCCTCACATGGTCTTTCCATGATGCATGCATGAAGTGAGAGAGAAAGATACTTGCCTTTCCTTTGTTTTTTTTTACAAGGGCAGTAATCCCATCATTGGCATCCCACCTTTAGAACTCACCTGACCCTAATTACCTTCCAAAAACCCCACCTATAAATACCATTACATTGGAGGTTAGAGCTTCTACATAAACTTGGGAGTGGAGGACACAAACATTCAGTCCACAGCAAACAGTGTGTTCAGCATATAGTAGATACTCAATGACAGCTGTTAATAATGCTATTATTCCAAAGGAATTTGTTGCTTCTATCTGGAGAAAATCTGAAATATAAACAACTTTGGGAGGTGCCACATTAAACCAAAGTTTCCTAAGTGTGATATTTCAAAAACACTAATCCCATGAGATGATACACAAATGAAGGCTATTTGTTTATACAAGTGTGAGAAGAGCTCACAAATCTCACACCTGGAGCCTCAGGGCATTAAGGCTCCAGAGAAGTTTAGAAAAATAATGTGCTTCATCTCTTATAATTGAATGATCTCAACATTCAGACTATGGAGACATTTCCTTAAGTAACATCTATTAATCCTTTGTAAATCAACTAAAGCTCTTCAGCAGAAATTGAATAAGGCAGGTTTAATATGATTGTAGGGCAGGGAGGGACAAGGGAGCTGAAAGGGGCTAATTTTGGTTTGCTGACAAGCTCTGCCCTTCCCTGGCCTTGCCAGTGTCATTGTGACCCACTTGAATGTGACTGCACAGGCCACCACCAGACACACCTGCATCCAAGATAAAGGCAGCAGCCCAAGGCAAGGCAAATTACTGGATGAATACTTGGTCTTCTAAAGTCACAAATTGCCTAGGATCTCCTTTTCTCATTGTAAGCAAAGGCATCCAGCAGAGGAGCTTGTTATGTCCTGCTGCCGTGGACAGTGTGTGGTGCCTGTTCTGGGCTTGTTATCAACATTTTCTGACCACAGTGACTGATGAGGGACTCAATAAGAGTCTGGTTTGTGCTGCAGGGAATCCCACACCCAACTGACAAAGCTTTCTCATTAAACAATTACTGTCAATAAACTCTACTGACTTAAAAACACACACACACACACACACAGAACTTTCTTTTGGATAGGCAAATCTCCATTTTACTGAATAAGAGAACATATGTAAGTAGTAATTTGTGTGTGTATTTGTAATAGAGATAAAAGAAAATGGAGGAAACAGAGAAATGCAAAAAAGCACTAAAATATGATGAGTGGGAGGGTGCTTACTTCCGCAAATGTTGAAAGTCTGTTTTCCCAAAATTTTAAGAATAAAAGGTTATGTATACATACAAATCTCAACTGAATGTATCACCCCAAAACCCATATGTTGAAACCACAATTTCAATGGAATGACATTTGGAAATGAGGTCTTTGGGTGGTAATTAGATCGTGAAGATGAAGTTTCATGAATGGGGTTAGTGCGCTTCTAAGAAAAGGTCAGAGAGCTAGTTGCTCTCTTTGTACCCTGTACAAAGGTTGCAACAGAAAAAAAAAACATCTGCAAACTAGGAAGCACCAGCACCAGATCCACCAGCTCCTTCATCTTGGACTTCCCACCCTCCAGAGCTTTGAGGAATAAATGTTTGTTGCTTGAGCTACTCAATCTATGGCACTTTGTTATAGCAGCCTGAACTAAGACAGAAACATATACAGGCATACCTCATTTTATTGCTGTTTGCTTTATTAAACTTTGCAGATATTGCTTTAAAAAAAAATAAAAACAAGTTTAAGGTTTGTGGCAACCATACGTCAAGCAAGTCCGTCGGTGTCCTTTTTCCAACAGCATGTGTGCACCTTGTGTATCTGTGTCATATTTTGGTAATTCTCACAATATTCAAACTTTATTATTGCTATGTCTGCTGTTATGATCTGTGATCAGTGGTTTTTCATGTTTATATTGTAATTGCTTTGGGGCACCATGAAATGCACCCACACAAGATGGCAAATTTAAACAATAAATGTCGTGTGTGTTCTGACTGCTCCACTGACCATCTGTCACCCAGTCTTTCACCCTCTCCTCAGGACGCCTTATTCCCTGAGACACAACAATATTGGAATTAGGCCAATTATTAATCCTACAATTGCCTCTAAGTCTTCAAATGAAAGAAAGGGCTGCCTCTCACTGTAAATAAAAAGCTAGAAATGATTAAACTTAGTGAGGAAGTCATGTTGAAAGGCAAGAGAGGCTGAAAGCTAGGTCTATTGCATCACAGTTAGCCAAGTTGTGAATGCAAAGGAAAACTTATGAAATTAAAAGTGCTACTCCATTGAACACAAATGACACAGTGAAACAGCCTGATTTCTGGCATGGAGAAAGTTTCAGTGGTTTGCAGAGAAGATAAGTCAAAGGAAGACCTACTTCAGAGGAAGGCCTAATTCATTAAGCCATAGCCTAATTCAGAGGAAGGTAATTCTCTTCAAATCTATGAGAGCTGAGGGAGGTTAGGAAATTTCAGAAGAAAATTTGGAAGGTTGCAGAGGTTGGTTCATGAAGCATAAGAAAAGATACCATCTCCATAACACGCAAATGCAAGGTGAAGCAGTGGTGCTGATATAGGAGATGCACCAAGTGATCTAGAGTATCTAGCTAAGATCATTGATGAAGGTGCCAACACAAAACATATTTTCAATGTAAGTGAAACAATTTTTTGTCAAGAGAAGATACCATCTAAGACTTTCATAGCTTTAGAAAAGTCAATGCTTGGGTTTAAAACTTCAAAGGAAAGTCTCTCTTGTTAGGGGCTAACGCAGTTGGTAACTTTAAATGGAATACAATGTTCATTTACCATTCTAAAAATTCTGGCATCTTGAGAATTATGCTAAATCTGGGTGGGACACAGTGGTTTATGCCTATAATCCCAGTCCTTTGGGAAGCCAAGTCAGGAGAATTGCTTGAGGTCAGCAGTTCAAAGTTATAGTTAGCTATAATTGGGCCACTGCACTCCAGACTGGGCAACAGAGTAAGAACCTCCCTGTCTCTAAAAAAATATGTTTAATCAACTCTGTTTGTACTCTATAAATGAAACAAAGCCTGGAAGACAGCACATCTGTTTACAGCATTGTCGACTGAACATTCTAAAATTCTAAGCACAGTGTTGAGACCTACTTCTCAGAAAAAGAGACTTCTTTTGAAATACTACTGCTCATTGGCAATGTAACTAGTCATTCAAGAGCTCTGCTGGAGATGTGCAAGGAGATTAACGTTTTAATGCCTGCTAATACAATATTCATTCTGCAGCCCATGAAGGAAGGGGTAATTTTGATTTTCAAGTCTTATTATTTAAGAAATGTATATTGTAATTAAGAAATGTATTATTTAAGAAATGTATGTTCAAAGTCGATTGAAAGCCTTCTGGAAATAATTCACCATTCTGGATGCCATTAAGAACATTTGTGACTCACAGGAGGAGGTCAAAATATCAACATTAACAGGAGTTTGGAAGAACCCTCATGGATGATTTTGAGGGTTTCAAGACTTCAGTAGAGGAAGAACTGCAGGTGTGGTAGAAATAGCAAGAGAACTTGTTTTAGAATTGGAAACTGAAGATGTGACTTAATTGCTGGTGTCTCATAATAAAACTTCAATAGATCAGGAGTTGCTTCTTATGGATGAGCAAAGAAAGTGATTTCTTGAGATGGAAACTACTTCTAGTAAAGATGCTGTGAACATTGTTGAAATGACAACAAAAGATTTAAACTATCACATAAATTTAGTTGATAAGGCACTGGGAGGGTTTGAGAGGATTGACTCTTATTTTGAAAGAAGTTCTACTGTGGGAAAAAATGCTGTCAATTAGCATGACATGCTGCAGAGAAATCTGCTATGAAAGGAAGAGTCAATCAGTGTGGCAAACTTCACTGTTCTCTTATTTTAAGAAATTGCCATGGCCACCCCAACCTTCAGAAATCCCTACCCTGATCAGTCAGCAGGCATCAACGCCAAGTCATGATCCTCGACCAGCAATAAGATTAAAACTCACCAAAAGCTCAGATGATCATTAGCAATTTTAAGAAGCATTTTTATAATAAAATTAAGGTATGTACTTTAAAAGACATGTTATTTTCCTTAACAGATTGTAGTGTAATATAAACATATTTTTTATATGGACTGGGAAACAAATTTGTGTAATTCATTTACTGTTATATGTACTTTATTGTACTGGTCTGAAACCAAACCAGCAATATCCTTGAGGTAGCCTGTAAATGGGCTTTCATTGATGCCAGACATTATATTATTACATTGTTGATACCATAGAGCTCCAGCTCAATTCTCTCTTGCTTTCCATGGAAAAGTCCTTCTGGGAAGGCATCAATTCTTCTCTTTACCTTTCTAGAGCTCAATTAATCCAAATCCATAAAAATGTCATTATATCTCATGAAGGGCATTCTCCCCAAGCCATCTGGGCTTTTAGTGATATTTTTCTGTAGGACACTGACTATCTTGGTCTTGATGTTACTTTGTAACTACATAGACAATCAAGAGTTGTCTGTGGACCTACATCTCAAGTTTTTCAGTTATATCAACTTCCTTTTCAACTACTTTTTAAGAAAAATTTAATTTTCCTTACAAGATGGCTTTTTCCCCTAACCGTTTCATAGCTGCTCTCGCTCCTTTATTCTTCTAAGTATAAAGAGTGGCAGTCTAATAGGCATCTGGAAATCAAAGAAATTTAAGTCTGTAAGATTTCTTTCCTGATACCAGGGAAATTTTCTTTTTTTTTCTAAGATAGTCTTGCTCTGTTGCCCAGGCTGGAGGGCAATGGCACAATTTCGCCTCACCGTAACCTCCGCCTCCTGGGTTCAAGTGATTCTCGTGTAGCTTTCCGAGTAGCTGGGATTACAGCCACTATGCCTGGCTAATTTTTGTATTTTTATTAGAGACAGGGTTTTGCTATGTTGGCCAGGCTGGTCTCGAACTCCTGACCTCAGGTGATCCGCCTGCCTTGGCCTCTCAAAGTGCTGGGATTACAGACATTAGCCACCACACTCGACCCCATGAAATATTTAAGCAAATCAGTATTGATGTTAAGGTAAGGAAAAGTTTAACATAGACTGGTGCAATCCATCTGTGTGAAAGATGAAAGATGATTCCAGCTATTCCTCTAAAGGAATAAGAAACGGAAAAGTGTGAGGTGGGGGATGGAGTTGTCATGCACCAGTATGCTTGCCAGTTCAGTGCAAAAGCTGGTCTCTTCCCAGAAGTGCAGTCAGACCTATTACTTCCATCCATCCACCCTTCTTCCCAACTGTGTGTCCATCTATCCATCCATCTATTACTTCATTCATTCCTTTGAATCCGTATGGATTGAGGTAAAAAGCAAAAAAAAAAAAAAAAAAAAAGTATTGTACATATTCACCATTTTCAGCTATGAAAGACTGATTTTTCCACGTTTTTGCTGTTAAATATTGGAGAATCAAGAATTGATAGCTGATGAAGCATCCTAACTACAGTTGATTCTTAGAAAAAGAATATTCTCTAGAACATATTTATTACCCACCTACTGACTTCAGGAGGGGGCTTAAGGCTTTTGCATGACAGAATGGCAGTGAAAATAATGTTTCAGGAAATGTCAAGCACTGCTAAATAGTAATCCAAGCATAGAATTATTGTACAACTTGATGTTTTAGAGATAGGCAGGAATTTTAAATAAAAAAAAATAGTAATAGCATAGAAGACATGTCATCCTGGAAAATTCTCTTACTTTCTCTAACCATCACCAGTGTTTTTCTAATAACGGCTGAAATAATTGACCTTTCCAAGATGTATTGGCACTTCCACGTGCTAATATAATTGCACTGAGAAACTTACAGGTTTCTTCTCATGTTAAAGTTAGTTTGCAATTTCATGAGAACTCAGCTCATGAAGTGTCCATCCTCATCGCTATCAAGTATTGATTTCTCTGTTTCAAAGAACAGTTATTAAAGTGTAGACTCTCTTACTAAAAACTTAGTTTCCTTTTTGTTGGATTAAAGGACAGCTAAATTAAGGCCTTTAAAAAACTTTCCATTTTGAGAATATATTCTCTATATCTTGTTAATTATGAACAAAACACAGTAGAATAAACACAGTAAAGCAAAGGAAAATAAACCATAAAGGATTAAAAGGAAAAGAAAAAGAGGCAAAATAAAGAACAGTTTTGAAAGCAATGTTATTTTTTATTATTTGGTGCAGAAAACTGTGAAGCACATAAAACAATCTACAGGAAGTGGGAAAGATTTCTTCTCATTACTGGCCTTGAGGCAATTTTTTAAGCTGCCATAAACTGACAAACAGACATGATGGATATCATTATAAAATACAGTGAGTTGGAAAATGGAGCACAGAATGAAATGGTCCACATCAAAGGGGGAAAAAAACAAGTCACACAGAGTTCTCCACAGGGTGAATAGCTGCAAGACTGTTTAAGACTGACATCACAAAATTAGCCCTAACCTTGCATGATTTTTTTTCCCTGGAATATCACATGATCTTTTCTCTATTACTTATATCTTGTGGTTCCAAAATTCATGTCAAGACTTAGTAAAATTAAAGCTAGTAGCCCCAGTCTCGTACTTTAATAGACAATGACTATAACGAATTTCCTTCCTACTTCAATAAAGCATGTCAAGGGCAAGAAACATTAATGCTGATTTCTCCAGTGTTCACACTTATTGCAGGTGGGGATGGGGCATGTGTGCATTAACTGTTTTAGGCCTACCAGCACCATTATGTTTGTGTGAATACCAAATTACTCCAAAAGGGTAAACCGCAATTCCTCTAACACCTCTATGCACCCCTTTTGTACTGAGGCGTCATAGTCGTTGGTCAATCAGGGCCAATTCTGCAGAACTCACTCCTCAGTTCCCATGGCAGAGCAGATGGACCACAGCAGACACAGACAGCTGTGCAGTTACCGCAAAACTGTGATGTGATCCAAAGACGAGGCCTGTGGGGCAGAGCTGAACTCTGTGGACTCTGATCACTTAAGTTACTGGCACTTGCAAATTCTCATTAAAATGGGTATAACAAAGTCCACCTCACATGATTATTGCATGAGTGAGATAAAATAAGTTATATATCAGGGACATAATAATTATTACCATACATGCAACTATGAGTGTCATTAATAGGATGTCCATGGTTCAGGGTTGCATATAGTAAATAGTCCACAAATCTACAGATTTGTGAAACATAACTTCCTGAAAAAGATTAGATAGGGCTGTAAAGTGGAGTTCCTTCATAACTAAACATTTCCTCCTGTGTGCAATAACATGGCACTCACCTCAGAGACTTTTTTTTTGTTTTTGAGACGGAGTCTTACTCTGTCGCCAAGCTGGAGTGCCTTGGGGTGATCTCGGCTCACTGTAACTTCTGCCTCCTGGGTTCAAGTGATTCTCACGCCTCAGCTTCCCGAGTATCTGGGACTACAGGCATGCGTTACCATGCCCAGCTAATTTTTGTATTTTTAGTACAGATGGGGTTTCACCATGTTGCCAGGATGTTCTTGATCTCTTGACCTCATGATCCGCCCACCTCGGCCTCCCAAAGTGCTGGGATTACAGGCTTGAGCCACCACACCTGGCCAACTTCATCTTTTCTAGCCAGAGAAAGAACATCCCAAAAAAGAAGGAAGAACCTGGTGGCGGGGTGGGGTGGTTGTTCTCTCCCTGTGTCCCATGCCTGTTCCCATTTTGTTGGAACATCTGCTCGTTCTTTTTAAAACTATTAGTAAAGCTTGATAACAGGTAAGAGCTTCAGGTCTCAGTTTCCATTCATCTAAATGGGACTAATACTGCCTGCCTTGTTTCTCTCTTTTTTTTTTTTTTTCTGGTGGAAATAGTACTAGAGATATAAGTAGTTTGTCAAGTCGTAAGTCTTACCAACACAAACAGACATATTAAAAGCAGCATTCATAAAACATATACAAATACTAAGTCCCAAGAAAACGTGCCATAGTGGACTTTCCTAATTTCAACACTCTCTCCCTGCCTCTGTCAACTATTCCCATCAGATTTAAAACTTATCCTTTTTTAGCTTTTTCCTTCTGGTCTTGTATTAAAGTGAGAGCAGGAAACATGCCCTTTTCATCTCTCATTTTTCCAGTGCCTACAAAAATGCCTCATTCACAGCAGGGCTTCAAAAATGCCTTGAAAATGGAACATTTTTACTGGAGTGTTTCATGTTAACCATCTTACACTTCACAGAAATCCTCCTCTCTGGGACATTGTTTAAAGGAGATCTTAATAGGTGCCACGATAGTGATAGTGCATGGAATTTTCTGGGCTAGAGGAGAATTCGAATACCATGAATTCTGCACTATTATTTTTTAAGTGGTTAATTCCCAGAGAGCAGGAGTGGATCACTCAGAGTTATCTAACTAGAAAAGGACAGAGCCAAGACTGCAAATTAGCTACCTTCACTGGCACTGTTGCCCCTTCAGGATTATTATCTCATATAAGCATTTAGAAATTTGATAAAGCATGAGATACCTGTCAAGTATTTCTAAGAGTGTATGGTAAAAATGAAGAAAAACTGTAGAAACGAATATATAAAATATTTTACTTTTGGACAATATTAAATTGTTTTTTTCTTTTCCTTTTTTTTTTTTTTTGAGACAGAGTCTCAGTCTGTTGCCCAGGCTGGAGTGCAATGGGGTGATCTTGGCTTACTTCAACCTCTGCCTCCTGGGTTAAAGTGATTCTCCCACCTCAGCCTCCCAAGTAGCTGGGATTGCAGGCACCCACCATCATGCCTGGCTAATGCGTATATTTTCTTTCTTTCTTTCTTTTTTTATTGTACTTTATGTTCTGGGGCACATGTGCAGCTCATGCAGGATTGTTGCACAGGTACATACATGGCAAGGTGGTTTGCTGCCTTCATCTCCCCACCACCTATATCTGGTATTTCTCCCCAAGTTATCCCTCCCCACCCTCCCCACCCTGGCTGTCCCTCCCCTAGCCCCCAACGACTGACTGCAGTGTGTGATGCTCCCCTCCCTGTGTCCATGTGTTCTAATTGTTCAACACTTGCCCATGAGTGAGAACATGCAGTATTTAGTTTTCTGTTCTTGTGTCAGTTTGCTGAGAATGATGGTTTCCAGATTCATCTATGTCCCTATGAAGGACACGAACTCATCGTTTGGTATGGCTGCGTAGTATTCCATGGTGTATATGTGCCACATTTTCTTTATCCAGTCTATCATTGTTGGACATTTGGGTTGGTTCCAGGTCTTTGCTATTGTAAACAGTGCCACAATGAACATATGTGTGCATGTGTCTTTATAATAGAACAATTTATAATTATTTGGGTATATACCCAGTAATGGGATTGCTGAGTCAAATGGTATTTCTATTCCTAGGTCCTTGAGGAATCGCCACACTGTCTTCCACAATGGTTGCAATTTTTGTATTTTTGTAGAGATGGGGGTTCATCATGTTGGCCAGGCTGGTCTGGAACTGCTGACCTCAGGTGATTCACCCACCTCGGACTCCCAAAGTGATGGGATTACAAGTGTGAGCCACTGTGCCTGGCCTACACCAGGCTAATTTTTTTGTATTTTTAGTAGAGATGGGGTTTCACTATGTTGGCCAGGCTGGTCTCAAACTTCTGACCTCAGGTGATCCACTTCTCTTGGCCTCCCAAAGTGTTGGGATTACAGGTATGAGCCAATGCACCTGGCCTAAATCATGATGATTTACATAAAAGCTATACAATGTGGGCATGGGTATACTTGATTTTCTGTGTTCACTGGATAGTTTATTGTATTAGTCAAAAATCATTAAAAAATTTCCCTTGGATTAAAGTACTATTTGAAAGTTGGGCAAATATAATTCTTGGTGCTTTCTTCTAAAAATAATATACACACACACGTACACATGTATACATTTATTTTACAATGCAAAAATATTTTTTTCACTTTTAAGACATATATAGATACTATTTAAATGTACTATTTTATTTGGCAGGGCACAAACTGTCATTAAAACCAACCTATAATGAATTAGTTTTTGTTGCTAAAATTCCATTTTAGGAGTTTCTAAATCTCTAGTGTCTAATACCGTTAGTTGACGAGTCATTATCATTTTTCCATTGAATTGCCTAGTGTACCTCTGTCTAAAATGGCCTTATGTATTTGAATGGATCTATCTCTGAACTCTCTATCCTGTTCTTTTGATCTATGTGTCTATCCTTTCACCAAGACCACCCTCTCAAGATTAGTAATGCATTATAATAAGTCTGAAAATGGAAGAATATGTATTCTACAGCTTCATTATCCTTTTTTAAGTTTTTGAATTATTATTCTCATTCCTTTGCCTTTGCACAGCAATTTTATCATTCATTTGCTAGTGTCTGTAAAAACTCCTGTTTTGATTTTGAATGAAATTGCAATGACTCTATGGGAATAATTAGCATTTTCTTGGTTAAATATTATTTTCCATAAACACAGTATGTCTTTCTTTTTCTAAAGGTCTTCGTTGATTTATTTCATCACTATTTTATAGTTTTCAGAATACAGATCTTGTACATGTTTTGTTAGTTTTATAGCTAAGTATTTTATTCTGTTTGAAACTATAGCAAATGGTATTTCAAACTTCAATTTCCACTTGTTCATTGCTAGAATATAGACTTTCAATTGTGTATATACTGCACTTGTACCTTTGCTGAAGTTAAACTCTGCTAAACTCATTAATTACAGATAGAAGTTTTTGGTTGACTGCTTGAAATTTTCTGTAGAGACAAATTATGTTGTCTACAAATGAGGCCACTTTAATCTCTTCCTGTCCAATATGAAAGCTTTTTTATTTATTTTTTATGTCTTAACTACACTGGTTAAAACTTCCAGAACAATGTTGAATAGAAGGGATGAAAGTAGATAGTAGATATTTTTGAATTTTTTTAATCTCGTTAATGGGAACACATTTAATCTTTTGCCATTAAGTATGGTGCTAGCTGTAGATTTTTTTGTAGATGTACTTCATTAGGTTTGAGGAAGTTCCCTTTTATTCCAAGTTAGTTAATAGTTTTTAATGATGAATTGATCTTGACATTTTGTCAGTTGATTTTTTTCTGCCTCAACTGGCAAAATGTTTTTCTTTCTTAAACTGTTAGCAATGTGTATTTCACTGATTTTCTAATATGAAAACAACCTTGAACCCTTGGAAGAAACTGGACTTAGTAATTTGTGTTGTATTAGTCAAGGTTCTCCAGAGAAACAAAACCATAAACAAAACGAAGCCATAAATATTTAGGATTATTATGTTAGTGATTTGAGATTTTTCTCTTTCTTTAACCTGGCAATTTTCTTTGCTCTGAAATTTACTTTCTGTGATGTTAACATAGCCACTCTAGATTTCTTTTGATTAGTGTCCATATGGTATATCTTTTTCCATTCTTCAATGTGTTTAAATCAATATTACTTTTCATATTTACATTGTACTTCATTGAATCCTTCTTTGATACTCTTCATTTTGATCCAATTTTCTGACCTATATAATTTTTATTTTCATTGAGAAATAAACTGTATTTATCTATCAGTTGTAACTTTATGGATTGTAATAAAAGTGCTGAGCTTTTTACAGTCTGTAAAGAATGACTATTTTGCAACTTCAGGTATTAGGTAGAAATTTTTTCACACTCCAGGTCTCTTTACTCTCCTTCTTGTATTCTACAAGTATTTATTATAACTAGATAGATAAAAAATTCCATGGGACAATATTATAATTTTTGTTTCAACTTTCAAAAATATTTTTAGTAATTTTAGGAATTTAGGTAAATATTTATTTTTAGGTATCTAGGTAAACATTTTATTTACCTGCATAATTGACATTTCTGTTCTTCCTTCATTTCTGATATTCTGTTTCCTCTTGGAATAATTTCTATTTTATCAAAAGAGCTTTCTTTTAATCATTTTTGAACAAATTATTTTCTTTTTCCTTCACCTGCTGAATTTCTTCTTCTTTTTTTTTTTTTTTTAGATGGAGTCTCACTTTGTTGCCCAGGCTGGAGTACAGTGCCATGATCTTGGCTCATTGCAACCACCACCTCCAGGTTTAAGCAAGACTCCTGCCTTAGCCTCCCATGTATCTGATATTTCAGATAGGTGCCACCATGCCTGTGTTAATCTTTTTTTTTTTTTTTTGAGATGAAATCTTTCTTTCTTTGTCACTTGGCCAGGCTGGAGTGCAGTGGCACGATCTTGGCTCACTGCAACCTCTGCCTCCTGGGTTCAAGCGGTTCTCCTGTCTCAGCCTCCAGAGTAGGTGGGATTACAGGTATGTGCTACCATGCCTGGCTAATTTTTGTATTTTTAGAAGATACAGGATTTCGCCATGTTGGCCTGGGTGGTCTTGAACTCCTGCTCTCAAGTGATCTGCCCGCCTTGGCCTCCCAAAGTGCTAGGATTACAGGTATTAACCACTGTGCCTGGCCTAAATTTTGCATTTTTTTAGTAGAGATGGGGTTTTACCATGTTGGCCAAGCTCATCTAAAACTCCTGACCTCAAATGATCCACCCGCCTTGGCCTCCCAAACTGTTGGGATTACAGGCATGAGCCACCACACCTAGCCTCTTGTACTTTCATTCCTGGATGACATATCCCTAGATATAGAACTCCTAAATGACTGTACTTTACAAAATAAAACAAAACAAACAAAAATCTTACAACATTTTAAATACCTTAAGGATGTTCTACCTCCTTCTGGCATCCTTTTATTTTTTAATGAGTGATCAACAGACACCTAAATCATTTATTATGCCCTAGAAGTACTGTGCCATTTTTCTCTGGCTACCTTTAAGTTTTTTTTTTTCCTTGTCTTTAGCTTTCAACAGTTTGATGATGATGTGTGTGGCTAAGAGTTTTTTTTTTTTTTTTTATCTAAAATTTTATCTTAGATTCAGGGGATACATAGCATGTTTGTTAAATGAGTATATTGCATGCTGGTGTGTGGATACTCACTCAGGGTGGTGGCAAAAATATTAAGGGAAAAATAGCAGAGAAAGTTTATATAACATAGTCTTAAACTCTTGGAAGGCCTAAGGATTTTTTCATAGTTTCAGTAGAAGTTTTGGGTGAGGCAGCCTAAATACTCTTTACGTTTAGTTTATAATAAGTAAAGCAAATAGCTAGGGTATGTGGGGGAGTTTATCTGAATAACTTGTTTATTTATGTGGTTTTAAAACTAACCTATGAGCCAGATGGCCCTCTTGTGGGGAGGCTGACCAGGGATATTACCCCTAATGATGTTTGCTTTGGACACTGGAACCTGTCTTTTAATCTTTCACTCTAGTGGCAATTGCTATCTCTTTACAGCACTCTCCAGGATACCTGTAAGCTGCCCAGTCACACTCAACCAAACTGGCAAAGTGTAATATCTATGTGTTAGTTTACTTTATTCATCCATCACTGAGTCAGGGTCTGCAGGGCAGACCTCCACATGTGGTGACCCTGACACTGGTGCTCCCAACGTGGGGCAACCCTGCCAGTGGTGCCCCATGTGAGGAATATTGGCAGGTGAAGAGGACCCCAATGGGATTATCACTGCAAAGTGAGAGTGATCAACCCCCCAAAAATGAAGGTGCATAAGGCCACGCAGTTGAATCAGTAAAACAGTGAGTCAGTAAATCATCAGTACCTACTGGGGATTACCAAGTTTGGGGTGGGATTGTTCAGGCTGAGGTTTCATCATGGGACAACAATTATCAGTTCAACAGAAAAGGGACCTAATGCAAATTGTTGTTTCCCAAAGCCCATGGGTCCCGTCAGAGAGTATGCTAGATGAAGAACTCAGGAAAGAAGTAGGGAGAAATCTCAAACAGCATCATGCACAAAGGGCAACAGGTCTCAGTAACATTATCACCAGGCCAAAATAACAGTGAGGAAACGGAGGTTTTCCCTAAGCCCCCTCCTCCGATAGATAGGCAAGTGGCATCAGAACCCCGTGCTTTGACCTTTAACCTCTAGTAGTGTTGACTCAAGCCTTTGTCAATTAAACTTTACTAAATAAATGTGACTCTCACTAGCTGGGGAGGGCCAGTGGTTGCAACTGTTTACAGCACTCTCCAAAGCGCCTATAAGCCATCTGGTCACCCTCAGCCAAACTGGAAAAGCATCATATCTGTCTGTCGGCATACTTTATTCATCCATTGCTGAGTCAGGTTCTGCAGGACAGACCCCCATAGGTGGTAACCCCGACACTGGTGGGGATTAGGCTTCTAGTGTACTCATTATCCAAATTGTGATTATACATAGATCATTTTTCAATCTTCACCCTCCTCCCAACTTTCCCCCTTTTGAGGTTTCCAGTGTCTATTATTTCCATTTCTATGTCTCTGTATGTTAGTCCATTCTCATGCTGCTAATAAAGACATACGCCCAAGAAAAGCACTAAAGAGGTTTAATGCTCTCATAGTTCCACGTGGCTGGGGAGGCCTCAGAATCATGGTGGAAGATGAAGGAAGTGCAAAGGGGCATCTTACACGGTGGTGGGCAAGAGAGCACGTGCAGGGGAACTCTCATTTATAAAACCATCAGATCTCATGAGACTTATTCACTACCACGAGAACAGAATGGGGGAAACCACCCCCATGATTCACTTATCTCCCACTAGGTCCCTCCCACCATATGTGGGAATGATGGCAGCTACAATACAAGATGAGATTTAGGTGG
>CAUYLG010032791.1:0-55405 GCA_963573385.1 Cacajao melanocephalus
TGTTCAACACCCGCTTATGAGTGAGAACATGCGGTGTTTAGTTTTCTGTTCTTGTGTCAGTTTGCTGAGAATGACGGTTTTCAGATACATCCATGTCCCTGCAAAGGACATGAACTCATCCTTTTTTATGGCTGCATAGTATTCCATGGTGTGTATGTACATTTTCTTTATCCAGTCTATCATCGATGGCCATTTGGGTTTTTTCCAAGTCTTTGCTATTGTAAACAGTGCCACAGTGAACATACGTGTGCATGGGTCTTTATATTAGATCGATTTATAATCCTTTGGGTATATATGCAGTAATGGGATTGCTGGGACAAATGGTATTTCTATTTCTAGATCTTTGAGGAATCGCCACACTGTATTCCACAATGGTTGAACTAATTTATACTCCCACCAACAGTGTAAAAGCATTCCTATTTCTCCACATCCTCTCCTCCATCTTTTGTCTCCAGATTTTTTAATGATCGCCATTCTAACTGGTGTGAGATGGTATCTCAATGAGGTTTTGATTTGCATTTCTCTATTGACTAGTGATTATGAGCATTTTTTCATGTTTGTTGGCCACATAAATGTCTTCTTTTCAAAAGTGTCTGTTCATGTCTTTCGCCCACTTTTGATGGGGTTGCTTGTTTTTTTCTTGTATATTTGTTTTAGTTCTTTGTAGATTCTGGATATTAGCCCTTTGTCAGATGGGTAGATTGCAAACATTTTTTCATATTCTGTTGGTTGCCAGTTCACTCTAGTGATTGTTTCCTTTGCTGTGCAGAAGCACTTAAGTTTAATTAGATCCCATTTGTAAATTTTGGCTTTTGTTGCCAATGCTTTTAGTGTTTTAGTCATAAAGTCCTTGCCTGTGCCTGTGCTTATGTCCTGATTGGTGTTGCCTAAGTTTTCTTCTAGGGTTTTTATGGTGTTAGGTCTTATGTTTATGTCTTTAATCCATCTGGAGTGAATTTTTGTATAAGGTGTAAAGAAGGGGTCCAGTTTCTGCTTTCTGCACATGGCTAGCCAGTTATCCCAATACCATTTATTAAACAGAGAATCCTTTTCCCATTGCTTGTTTTTGTGAGGTTTGTCAAAGATCAGATGGTTGTAGATGTGTGGCATTAATTCCAAGGCCTCCGTTGTGTTCCATTGGTCTATATCTCTGTTTTGGTACCAGTACCATGCTGTTTTAATTACCATAGCCTTGTAGTATAGTTTGAAGTGAGGTAGCATGATGCCTCCAGCTTTGTTCTTTTTGCTCAAGATTGTCTTGGCTATGTGGGCTCTTTTTTGGTTCCATATGAAGTATAAGGTGGTTCTTTCCAGTTCTGTGAAGAAGGTCATTGGTAGTTTGATGGGGATAGCATTGAATCTGTAAATTACTTTGGGCAGTATGGCCATTTTCATGATATTCATTCTTCCTAAACATGAGCATGGAATGTTTTTCCATCTGTTAATTATTTTCAACTCAGTTGCATTATGATCAGGAGGTAGCTCATGTGAAACCAGTTTGTGGCTTTCATTCTTGAGCTTTGTGACAGAATTGATGGTAAATTTTTTAGTACTTATATATTTGAAAGAATCTGTTTTTTCTACTTTGGGCACCAGCTTATATACATATTCATCTATTAGATAAAACTTATTAATTGGGTTAAATCTATTATATACATAACAGTTTTATCAATTACTGTGCAAGAGGTACTACAAACCTCTTTACTCTGATATTTTGTTAGATTTGGCTGCATACAGCAGGGAAAAAATTTCCACAAAATAGCAATAACTTACAAAAAATAGGAGTTGGTCTGGACTTCTTTTATGAGAAAGATAAATAAACTCTATTTATGCCTCAGTGTCTAAAGCTGATGAAAATAGCTCCATAGTGAGCCTGGAATATAGAATTTGGCTACTCCCTCCCTGTAGTTACCAGGGATAGTGGTTTCTTCCCTCCATTTTCCCTGCCACCTCTGACTGATAGCCATAGGTGACTCATCTTTTCTAGGGAGAACGTCTGTGGGCCTCGTGGCAGTGTGTGTAATACGAGAGTCACATCTTTCTCCTGCACTGAGACCTGTGTTTCCCACCTTGCAGGTATATTTTTCACTGAATTCAGTTAGGATTTTACCCAAGCTATATTCTTGGATAAATAAATTGGCAAAATATATTTCATAAATATTTGTCTCTTTGGTTTAGAGATTTTTTTTCTGTAAGTGAAGACTCAATTGTCCATAACAGATTTTCTTTATTATTCTCCAGAGATCCAACAGACTCCTTTACATAGCTAACCCCTTTCCTTAGATGTCATACGGTTACTTGATTTTCTCTTCTCCCACTCATTCTGACTTAACATCTCCTGTAATGCCCACCCTGTGGTTTCTCTCTGAGGCTTTCACATACATTTTCAATGAACAGTCCAGACTCTTTATGTGGTGTTACTAGTACCACTGCCTGTCCTTTGAACATGCTGAGTCCTTGAATGCTTCCTGACATAGAATGTCATAGAATGAAATTTCCTTAATTCTATTCACATTTCAGCCCATTGCAAGTTTTTTTTGTCTTCATCTATCATCTCGTTGCCTTGTTTAATTATCCTAAAGAAGTGTACTGTGAAATTGAAATATAGTAAAATATTTTTAGTGCATGTGTAATAGAAAATAGTTTTCTAAAATCACTTTTTAAAAAATTTTAGATTTGGTGGTACATGTGCTGGTTTGTTAATAGGTATCTTTTATATTGGTAAGGTTTAGGCTTCTAATGATCCTATTACCCAAATAATGAATGTATTACCTGACAGAGAGTTAGAAAATAGTTTTAGATTGAAAGTTGACTCTAGCTTGTCTATGTCTTAACACAGACCAACCGTAAAATATATATAGACTGTATATACCTTCCTGGAATACTTCTGTGTTATAACACCCATTCTTCAGGGCTGCTTACATGTCAGGCATGTTTCTTGATATTTTCTGTCTGTTACCACCTTTTTTCCTACTAGCACACTCGCAGCAGGTTACTTATCCCCATCTACAGACAAAAATCCTGAAACAAGAAGACTTGAGGCATTCAGTGATTTTCCACAAGCACTGCGTAGGTACTGGCAGACCCTCAATTCTAACCACGGTCTGACTGATGCTTACTTCAGTACTTTTAATCATAGGCCAAGCAACTGAAACATTAACTCATTGTATCTCCAGGTCATCACCGAGTGGTCTTCTCACATCATCCTTCAGGCAGCACCAAGAGTCACTAGCAGCAGAGAGAGAGAGGCGGCGGCAGGAGAGAGAAGAAAGGTTGCAGAGAATAGAGCGGGAAGAAAGAAACAAATTCAGGTAAGAAGGATCTTAAGATTTTTTAAAATAATGTGTTAAAAATTAAAGCACGTGACTTTACAGCTGTATATGTTAAACATTAGCATTAAAGGAAGCAATGAAAATTCTGTCTGTTTCTTTAAGGAAGAAAAAGACATACTTGGAATAGGCTGGATCTGGTTTGTTATGGCCTTTGTTTCTCTAACCATATGGCAGGAAGCACAGTCAGCCAAATACAATTAGGAACTCATGTATTCTTGGGTCCTCCATTATCTGCAGTGGTCCTATCCAGGCCTTCTCGATGACAGAGAGCCTAATTATCTTAACTTAATTTGACATGTCTTCCTAATGATTCTCATGTTTTATTCATATTCTACTGGATGCCTAAAAGGAAATGCTTTTCCCACTTTCCGGTTTGCTTTTTGATCCCTGTAACAATCTTCAGTTTATTTTTTTAAACAATAATCTCTCTTGTTATGTGGGAGGAAAAGTCATTGTATTGATTACCCTCAGTCCATTTCCTCCCGATCTCCTGGTTTCTCTATGACTCCAAGGATGTTTTCTTGGGTATAGCTCATTCCAGGTTCTGAATCTTGGCCTGTCTGTCCCCACTGAGCCCAGTGTTCCTCAGCTTCTCCTTCAGCCAATTCACCTGTTCTCTACATTCTCCAGGTCATCCTCCTTCGCACCCATCCCCTGGGCTTCATGCTGTGCAGCGTTTTATGGAATGAAAAGCGGTTGCTGTGTCTCTCCTTACACATTACTTCCTTCTACTCTTCCTTATCTCCTTTTCCCCTTTTCCCACTTTCTTCCCCACTTCCTCCTCCTATATTTTCTCTTCCTTCTTAATTCTCCCATGTCATTTATCGTATAGCTTCTACATTCTTTCTTTTCATTTTTCTCTCCCTCTCTACCTCCTGTTTCCTCAGCTCAGTTTCTTTGGCAAATAATATTTCCATCAATTATTCCCCATTAAATCTATGAGGAATGTAAGGCACTGTCAGTGAAGATTTACAAATTTAATAACACGTGTGTGTGTGTGTGTGAGAGAGAGAGAGAGAGAGAGAGCGCGATGGAGTCTCATTCTGTCGCCCAGGCTGGAGTACGGTGGCATGATCTCAGCTCACTGAAACCTCCGACTCCCCAGTTTAAGTGATTCTCCTGCCTCAGCCTCCTGAGTAGGCTGGGATTACAGACCATGCCACCATGCCCAGCTAATTTTTGTATTTTTAGTAGAGATGGGGTTTTACTGTGTTGGCCAGGCTGTTCTCGAACTCCTGACCTTAAGTGATCTGCCCACCTCAGCCTCCCAAAGTGTTGAGATTATAGGCATTAGCCACCACGCCCAGCCAATAACTTGTGCTTTTCTGAAGCCAAGAAGTGTATGTGTAATTGTAAAAATAATCAAAATATGAGCAGAGTTGTGAAGTTGGTTAACTGTAAGTCACTACTTCATGAAAACAAATGCCAAGACTGTGAAATGCTAATCCTAGTTTTTCTAAGACTGGGTGAATAGGCTGCATGAAGTAAACCAACATCATTTCCCATCAAAATTGTGTAGCATACGCTGAGCTGTCAGATTTCTACCAAATGATACATGGAAATGTCAGCTCTGTATGCACCATTTCTTATGAGGGTAGTTCTGGAAGTTGTCACTTTTAGAAAGACCAATTCTTTCCATCTCTGGAACAGATTAAATGCTTCCTGATTTATGATTTTCTGGGAGATTTGCATATTTTACCACCAAAAAGCAGCAGAGAATCTGAGTAAAATACATGGAAAATTCAGAAATTAGCTTACATACAAATTTTTTGATTGAAAATCTCTTAAAACAGGGTACCAGTTCTGGGGAAAATGGAATCCATTCATTCCATCCTGTCTCTCCTTTGGCATTGCTGGATGCAACCATAAAATAACGGAGAGAATATATGGAGCTCTGAAAATTCTGAAATGTAAGAGAGAGCAGGTGAATTAGGAAGGGAGACTAAAATTCAGAGTCCTACAAAAACCAGTGAGAGTTTAACATTTTTTACCTTCAAATTACTTGGCATGTACTCAAAGGCATCCAAACCTAGAAGTGTAGGCCAAATTTGGACCAAAAGAGCCCCAGAAGAAGCCCTCTTTTTCCAAACTGAGGCACAGTAAAGGAAATCTCTAAAGATAAAAATGTAGAGAAATCCTGTTATTTCTTTATCTCCTACCCTAGCCTCCCAAATAATATTGCTACGGAAGCACAGCAAAACAAGAGGGAGGTGAACAATTCCTCTGACCATAAGAGCCATGACTCCATGATCATATCACTTTACTCTCCTCCTGCTGCATTGTTCTGGATGCAGATGCAGTTCCAAAAGTATGTGGCAAGAATGGGAAAATAAAGCCCAAGCCTTCTGGCTGGAGGACCAGAAAAGGAAACCCAAGGAGCCAGAAAGTGTTAGGAAAGCCACAAAGAGCAAGGATGTCAAAAGAGCACTCTTGAATGCATCTCTGATTTGTGCATATGTGGCTTCAAACCTATACAGCATGCCATAGGCTTTGAGAACTAAGTACAGAGTGGGAGTGGATTGCCACCCAGATCCCAGAAAACTTAATAAATATTGGAACCAATGTCCGAAGGCAGGTTACAACTTGCAGGCTGAAGTTAACCTGGTTGACTACCTGCTAATGCAAAATAAAACAAAAATCAAGATTGTTTGTAGAATTTAACCCCAAATCTCATTACAAAATAAATAAAATATACAGAATACAATCCAAAATAACTTATAAAAACAATTAGGAAAATTTTAACTCAAAAGGAAAAGAGAATTAAAAGATGGCTAACCACAAAGGACATAGATATAAATTCAAAGATTTTAAAGTAGCTATTATAAACATGCTTTAAGAAGTAAGGGCAAATACTCTTGAAACAAATGAAAAGCTAAGTCTCTGTAAAAAATATATATATAGATAGATAGATAGATAGAGAAAGAACCAAATTGAAATATATATAAAACAGGAAAATTAAGATAGAAAATTTATCAGATAGGCCAAATAGAATTGCTATGAGAGAAGAAAGTGAACTCATTACTATGAGTGAATCTGAAGATAGAACAACAATTTTCCTACCTGAAAACTAAACAAACAAAAATTGAAAAAAAAATGAACAAAGCCTTAGGGTCCTGTGTAATAACACCAGAATGTCTAGTATTCATGTCATTGGGGTCCCAGAAGTATATGAGAATAGGACAAGAGTGCATTGGCTTTTTTCTTTCTTTCTTTTTCAAGACAGGGTGTCACTCTTTTTGCCCAGGCTGGAGTGCAGTGTCGCAATCTTGGCTCACTGCCACCTTGACCTCCCAGGCTCAGGTGATCCTCCTACCTCAGCCTCCCGAGTAGCTCGGACTACAGGCATGTGCCACCATGCTTGGTTAATTTTTGTATTTTTTTTTGTAGAGATGGGGTTTCAGTATGTTGTCCAGGCTGGTTTTGAACTCCTGGGCTCAAGTGATCCTCCTGCTTCAGCCTCTCAAAGTGCTAGACTTAGAGGCATGAGTCATTGCACCTGGCCATTTATTGTAATATATATTCAGAAATTATGTTATTCATATGTATATATTTTCAGAGTAAGAATTAGGCCTGGGCAGGTTGTCATCAGAGGCCATAATCACAACTGTTAATGATTTGCTCTTGATTTCAAGTGATTCTAACTTGTCATTTAAGAACACAGAAAGACCTTGGCAAAATGGTCCTTGTCCAGTAATGAATGCTAATCAAGGATAGATCATAGGCAACTATTAATTATGGTGACTGCAGCACCATATTTCTGAGGATGTGAATGAAAAGAAATTCAAAAAAGAAAATAGGAAAAGCTTTCTGAAGTAGTCCCTGATGTTACCCAAATGGCTGACCTTTTATCAGCCATTTCATTGATTTAAATTGTTTGTGCTTCTTATGCTTTTTGCAAAGCATCTAAAAGTTGTTCTTTATTGTTATTTTTGTTGAATATTGTCTTAAGCTTTCTGAGTTGCAGAAAATTTTAGTTCAAGTGTGAAAAGTGATGAGATTGGATGTTTAGAAATGACGACAAATCTGAGTCCTTGTTGCATTTTTCTCCCTGTCCTACACTGCTTTAGTCTAACTTACTGTCCCTTTATATCCGTTTACCAGTACACCAAGAAATAGAATATTTAAGCTACATTATGATGTCCAGTGTTGAAAACCATGATGTTAGCATTCTCCAAGAAAGTGAACAGTCCTCTGAGAGATGACTAACCACATAGTATTAAACTTAGATTCAGGTTGGAACCTAACCAGCAGGAACAGAAAAACAAAACATTAAAATTAATCAAATTTGGGCATCTGTGGGTACAGATGAAAGAGAATGCACAAAGCAAGAGCTTCAGTGATCTCAGCATGGAAACTGAGAGTGTAATGGATGTGGTAAAAGAATCCTGGGTTGTCACTGTGGAAAACAGTGTGATGATTCCTCAAAGACCTAGAACCAGAAATACCATTTGACCTAGCAATCTGATTACTGAATATATACCCAAAGCAGTACAAATTATTCTGTCACAAAGACACATGCACACGTATGTTCTTTACAATACTATTCACAATAGCAAAGACATGGAGTCAATCCACACTTCTGCACATGTATCCCAGAAGTTTAAAAAAGAAAGAGAGAGAGAGAGAGAGAAGGAGAGAGAGAGAGAGAGAAAAGAATTGAATCGAATCAAATCAAATCCTGGGTTGTGGAAGGAATATTCAGCCTGTGGACTGCAACACAAAACGGCCAAGGCACTTAGGTTTAATTCTTAAGATGGCTGTTATGGAGCTACTGGAGATCAAGTGGATGCTAATTACCTTCAAAAGCTATTGCTTGCTTGTTATTGCCATATTTTGTTTATGAATTTTTAAAAAACTTCTCTTTCCTCAGATACTTATATTCTTTCCAACAACTAATTAGTAGTGTTTCTGGGTGAATCCAATAATTCCATTTCTGCATTCCCTGTGATTGTATTGAAAATCAATTGTATTTAATACTTTTAAGGTACAACCTTTAAAATATTCAGTTACAACCATTTTACATTTCTGAGGCAGTGGCAGTCTTTCATGACATACTGTTCATAATTTATTGGTAATTTTCTGAGAATCTAATTCTGTTATTTTCTTTTCCCATTTGTTTGTTCTATATATTTCCATTAGCCGAGATTATTTAGACAAAAGAGAGGAGCAAAGGCAAGCAAGAGAAGAAAGGTTTGTATATTTCTTCTTTCTCATTGTAACAAATGGCATGTGACTTTGCACTGTTAACCTAGCATGTAGAGAGACTGTTGATTAAAATATAACTGTTTCACCTAAAACCTTACATAGCCGGCGTTTTGCAGAACAGGGTGTACTAGTTACCTTAATTTTCCAGTAAAATTTTGGATTTGTCATTTGGTGCCACCATGGTTTAGTGTGTCTATTCCTTCAAAATTCTCCTTCGAATGAGCACATTAATGTTAGCATAATGACATAGGGTGTATATTTGAAATACCCTACCCCACTGCTACTGAGACCAGACTAGGTGTTCCTACTACATGCTTCCATGTCACATAGTCAGCACTCCTTCAAAAAATATTTGAGTACACACACTGTGCCAGGCAGTGGGTAGGGGTACTAGATACACCTGAGACTCTTGCTGGGTGTGCCTGGCCACTTACCTGTCTCCCTAACCAGGAACAATGCCTGGATTTCCTTTATTTTCCCAGTGCCCACCACAGTGCATGGCATATAGTAGCAACTTGAGAACAAAATATGGAATCAGTAAATGAGCAAATGAAACAACAGCTTTATTTAAAATATTCAGGCTGTAAAATATTTTATTTCTTTTTTTAATTTTGAAAACTATTTTATTTATGGTACAAATCTTTGACTAGAACATGCATGGATACATTTTTAAATTTCTATCCATAGAATAGTTATATACATTTTTGTAATAAAATCATATATGAGATACATTACTTTATAAGATTAAGAAGTGTGTCATTAAAATGTTGCTGTAATATTCAAACCAGCCTAGGTCATATAATGGAGCAGATCAGAACTCCGATGTTGATCAGTAGTTTATTTCAATGGCAACATGCTTTGAATCTCAATAAAAGATACAAAGATGTTCAGTGTCTTATAAATGCAGATAAACTGTGGACACTGGTTGTACAAGTAGACCAGCAAAAGACTAGTTTTTACCCCCAGCTCTTTACAGCCTGCAGTCGTCCTCTCTACCACCAGGTGGGGTGACTGCATGGAGCGATGGGAAGGCTGATTTTATACCTTTTATGCTGGAGCCAGCTGGGAACCTAACAATTTCTGGACTGTGCCAATAAGAAGTGGAATTGTGCTGATTTTCTAAACACCAGCTAAATATATCAGGACAGTCTCAGGCAGGGAAGAGTGGAGACTGCCTGTCTTCAATTTAAAAATTAGATGCTTAGATCAACCTCATAAATAAAATGATGGCATTGCTTTGATTCCAACATTCTATCTGATTATTGTCAACCTAATAACCAGTTGTGGCTGGCAAATCTAGGGTGAAAGATGCTGCTAAAGAAATAGGAAAGTTATATTTCTCACTAGTACCTGTTTTTTACATCAGAGGGCATCACTGAAAATGCTGTTGACTTCCTTCCCAGGAATAAGGAACTAGATGTTATTTTTAGTTCTCCCTCCAGATTTTGTATTTCTTTGCTCTTTCAACAACTTGACTGTTAGGTTATATCCACACAGACAAGGCTTGGCAGCTCCTGGGGAGATGCTTTAGGTGCTATGTCAAGACCTGAACTGGCTCAGGCTGGCTTCCAAATTTTCCCAAACCACGGAAGTCCAGCTCTTTCTGGATGTTATTTACTGCTTTTTTTTTTTTTTCAAACAAGGCTTCACTTAGGTCTGGCAAACTTGTAAGAGGAGGTTTCTGCTTCTCTTCTCTCCTCTGGTTCTGCCCTTAGTACTTGCTACCAGGATGCCCATCAGCCTGGACGCAGGCGTGTGCTCTCCAGGCCCACTGTGGGATTCTTCCCTCGAAGTCACCTCTCTGTTTACACAGAGGTCTGGGGAAGCAGCCATGCATTTTCCTTTGGTTTGGCCCAGCCATTTTTCTTGTTAGTTTTCTTCTTGAATAACCTGGTGAAGATATGAGTTAGGGGAAATAGACTTTCATCCCTATTTCGAAAGCTATTGAGGGTTCCTTCCTAATAAGCCAGGAAAGACAAGATTTCCAAGTGTAATGGAATTTAGAAATGGGTGGAGATACTAATAGACATCAGAGGTGGAAAGTAGTACAGAAATAAGGAAAAGGACTCCATCTGTTAACTCTTCCAGATGGAGGGATGTGTCTTTGTCAAGTCCCACGTCTCTTACCCTTAATGCCAGACTCAGAAAAAGGCAGCCAGAGTCAGCAGATGGTTTTTGAGGCTTGTATCATGTAAGTGTAACAAGACAAATGCCACCTTATTTTGAGGTGTAGTGGCCATCCGGATACATGTTATATTATTTTATATCATCTCATTCCATAATTTCAAACAAACTATGTTATTGGCAATGGTGCAGACTGGGAGTAAGTTTCTGTTGAGATGCTATTTCTCATCCTCTTAAGTACTAGAAGAAAGGCTTTATAGGATAATGATTGATTAAAATAACATTCACAAATAATTTAAAGGAGAAAAAAGTGTGTGTAGTAAGGAATGAGCCCCAGGCTGGCGGGGGGGTGTGGGGGTAGCACAGGAGGATATTTCCACTTGGGTTTGTTAGTCTGAGGGAGATGGCAGGGTGTGGAGAGGAAATGCTTTATGGTAAACAGGGGCCATGGGAACAGAGTGCAAAGAAAGATTGGGACTGGGCTAGGGTTTTGGAAATTGTGCATGAAAATGATCAATGAAGCAGTAAGAAAGGATTCTGAGCCTTGCTTAGAAGGACTAAGAACAGGGCAGAAGTTAGAGGCAGCCAGATTTCAGTTTAATGTAAGTGAGAATTTCCAAATAGAAGTGTGTCAGGAAAAGTGATCAGTAAGTAGGTCTGGGTTAATCTAAAGTCAAGCAGAGTTTCTGTAGGGCCCTGTGAAAAGAGGCTGAGATGCAGTACGAGCTCTGCCACTGAGCCCCGGGTGGATGCTGGAGTTCATCCCAGTGGTTTATTTGTCTCTCTCACCCACTGAACTGTGACCTCTGTGAGAGTGGGATTTTTCCTTGTTTATTATTAAATCTTGAGTGCCTACTACAGTTCTTAGCCCATGACAGGCACTTGACAAATGTTCAATAAATAAATGAAAAGGTGAATGAACAAACAAATTATACAGGCAGAGGAAAGCGGGAATGTTTGGATGAAGGCAGCAAAAGTAAGAAGTTTTTTCTCAGGGCTGTGGTTTGTGGATAGAAAACCCTGTGCTTCCCACAGAGGAGGCTCCATCAGTCTGTGGATTCAGTGTGGCTTCACATGGCAGCAGGAATACGTGACAGTCGTTGCATGGGCTGGTGGGTCCTTAGATCAAGTACTTTTGAGCCCCATAGCACTTAGAGTCATTGTCTAGGAGAAGGTCATGACATAGGTCCAGCTTCCTCCCCAAGAACTGCTAGAGGTTCATGTGGGGCAGGAGGGGTTGCTAAGCTGTAACACTGTAAATGCCTCTGGCGTGGCTGTCCTTGTGTACCAGCCTACCGCCTTGACCACTCTGACCACTGTGGATGAACACTACTGCAGCTTTTCCAAAAAGTTTAGTGCTCTTGACCTCCATGCCTCTCTATCCCTGCCATATATATATATAAATATATATATATAAACTTTTAATTATGATGAAATGCACATCACGTGAAATTGACCATCTTAACCATTTTAAGTGTATATTTCAGTAGCATTAAGTGCATTGACATTGTTGTGTAACCAGTTGCCAGACTCTTATCATCTTATACAACTGAACCTCTCTATCCATGAAGCAACAACTCATCATCCCCCTACCTCTGCTTCTGCCATTTTTGTCTGACACATAAACATCTTCATTGTTTGGGACAATTCAGGTTAAACCTTTAACTCTTCCCATGTCTTTTGGATCTTCAGTGATGGCATGTGTGAGGCTGACGGGGGCACAGGAATAGCATTTGAGTCAAATCTGTTCAGGCTCTGGGATGAGTGGCCCCTGGAGTCTCCCAGAAAGCAGGTTAAACCCTTTGGCTGTCCGCAAATGCCTGCCCGCCTGGTTGCCCACAGGGAAGTGAGCAGCAGGCCAGGACCAGGAGTGAGCCAGCAAAAATGAATGCAGTAAGCTGGTTGTCCTTGCTGAAAGCCTTTCGTGCAGGGCTTCGTCAGCCCACGCCCCACCCCCCTGGACTCATTTGATTTCTTTCTCTGGGATTCTGACCTCCTGATCTCCTAGACCTGTCCAGATTTCCTTATTTGCACTCATTTCTTGTCTGCCCCTTTATCCTGTTGCAGCAATGTGGGAATACCTGTGTTCTCAACTCCTCCTGGACTTACAGCATTCCTGGCCTTGAACTTGCCACCATCCCATTTAAAACATATTTACTGGAGGCCCTGCCTCTTAACTCTCAAAATTGTTTTCTTTCAAGGTTCTTGTTACTTCTGCAGCCAAGTGGCTTTTCCTTACTGGCCTGACTTAAGGCCAGAAACACGTTCCTTTTGTTGCCTCTCTTCCCCCTCGAGAGGTGGTGCTGTTGGCCAAGCCTCAGCTGTTTGTATCTACATATACACTCACTGCACACCTTTTATGAGAGATTCACCATGAACACAAGCTCATTCCCCACAAAAATGAAACCAGATGCATTTGCCCCCTCACCCCTCTGCAGGTGGGGTGCCACTTTGCAGGCTTCTCCCTGCATGTTCTGCCTGCTTCCCCTCAGCCCACAGATGCAAGGCACTGAGGGAAAGAACAAAGGATGGTAATCTTCCTGTTCAATAAAATCCTATTATTTGCTTGTTGAAAACAGATGTACACATGTGAAAAGATGACTATGCCAGGCAGTAAATGTAAAATGCCATCTGAGTTGAAGGGACTACGTATCTGACATGAGTTCAGAGGCAAGGCCAGATCACTTCCAGCTTTGGTGGTCAAGGCAAGCTTCCTGGAGGGAGATGCGCTCGCAAGTGTGGTCCAAAGGGTGGACTGCGTTGGGGCTGGCAGGGAGAACGGGTGAGGATTGCAGATTGGGGAACCACACCCACCTTGAGGATGGGATGCAAAAATGCATGCGTTTTAAATGCCTTGCTTTAAAATGGTTTAAATATGTGCTCTGTCTTTCTTATCTGGGTAAATGAGGAACACCATGTCTAATGCCCATTGTGAGAAACTGAAGGCAGTGAATTGGATAGATGCAAAGTGAGGGTCTTGAGTAAGCTGCTCCAAAGTTTAGTGGTGGGTAAGATAGTAAGAAACCTGCTACAGCTGAATGCATAAATTTATTTCTGAAAAAATAGTGGTGGGTAAAATTAGCAGACATCTGGGAGAGGCACACATTTCAAAGTTATTTTGGTCTGATCTATAAAGCACACTATGAGGAATATGATTGGTAGCTGGTCTTAATAAACAGTTAGTGGGTTCTGCCTGCCTGAAATGCAAAACAGATGTATCTTTGTTCTTTTAAACTGACTTTGATGAATAAACTATATGTGACGTCAGGTTCAAGCTATTGGATGTCTGATTCCTACTCAGAAATATTTTCGAATATAAAAAAGTTTCCATGGTCAGCACTGAGAGAACAAAGTGAATTCCAGTTACATTGCTGTTAGCATTGAAGCAGGTTCAGAAATTCAGAGAGGCAGGCCTTCATCCAAGCAACCCCTTTTGGTATTTTGGGGGCATTTTTTTCTCTCTGCCACACCAAGGCACCCACCCATTTCACAGCTGTGAGCTCCAAGGGGATCTGGTTTTCAGCCATCACGCTTGGGGCTTTTTGGTGGTGGTTATTGCTGTTTTGCTAATTTACAAATGTTCCCTAAAAGAGCAAGATAGGATTCTGCAACAGTGATCCAGTATCTAGGGACTGTGTGATGCTGCCATTTCCCCTAATTTGCTTGGTTATGAGTGACGTGGGATTTTTAATCATTAGCATCTTGGCTTTGCTGGGTGTTTTTGGCAGGCTGACCCTCCAGCCAGCCCTGCACTGTGCTGTGTGCCTCAGAAAACCGGCTCATTCTGCAGGTGTTTCATCCATAAACAAGCATCAGCCACGGGCTCCTCTTTCTTTTGACGGAAACCCTTTGGAATTTAACTTTCAGATACAAATACTTGGAACAGTTGGCAGCTGAGGAGCACGAGAAGGAGCTGAGAAGCCGGAGTGTGAGCCGGGGCAGAGCCGACCTCTCTTTGGACCTGACCTCACCGGCAGCCCCTGCTTGCCCGGCCCTTCTGAGCCATAGCCCCTCGTCTTTAGACTCTCAAGAGGCTCTCACAGTGTCTCTCTCCTCCCCAGGATCCCTTCAGCATCCCCAAGGTGAGTACAGGGAAGGTAGAGGGAAAATGAACGGGTTAACATCAGACAGGCTTCCTCGGGGCAGCAGTGATTATTTCAACCTGCAGACTAATACCGAGACAGCAACTACAGGTATGCTTTGTGGGGGTGACAGCAACCCGCGTGGGCACTAATAAACTAGACGTCTTCAGAGCCACTTATAGTAAAGCAAAATGATTCATCAGAGTTGTCAATGTGTGGTCATAGAAAAAGAAGAATATGGAAAATAAGCTTTACTCTGACATTTAATCCTAAATACTGGGATATTCATTTGATACTTTATCATTTGGATATGTGGGTCTGCCCAATCAAGTGACCACATTTGAATGTTCTTACCTGAGGAACTTAGTCTGTTTTAAACTAAAGGAGAATAAAATTAATTGCAGCAAGCAAAGAAAAATGTGGACCTAGTGAAAAGAGAAGATAAATATTGAAGAAGAAAAATAATTCCAATTGTAAAAACTACTGGCACATGATTGGGTGTGGGTGTGTGGAGGTGTGGGGGTGTGTGTACTTGCTTATGTGCAGACAGGCAAGCTCTCCCTGGAGATATTCTATCTTCTTAGCTTTATTTGGAGAGGCGTGATGATATTGTACACTGCAGCCTTCAGCATCAGCTGTTTTCCTGCCTGTTCTGCACATTGTAGGTCCGTTTTCTTTCACATTAAACACAGGGTTGGTTCTCAGGCACCAGCATTTACACAGTGTGTGTTGATTAACCCTACTGCTAGCACTGTTTGGTTTAGTCAAGTGTTATGGCTTACAGCCTGATGTAGACTTAGCTAATTGAAGACAGCAGAAGCATTAAGCTTTTAATTGTAGGAGGGTTGACTAAATATGGCGTAACGTTTAATTAAACAAGGCCAGACTCCATGACCTTAGCAGAACTGGATATAGTGGAATGATATTGTCTGTCCAATTCTTTGCTGGCTCTCCAAAACTTGGCTCATGCTGCTGGAGCAAGCTGGCTCCTCTACAGCTTCCCATGATGTCCTGTTACTCCTGATCCCTGAGCCATGGAAGATTGTCCCAGGCAGATGGTTCAGTCATGGATGAATAATGTTGGTCTTAAAATATTGAGACTCTGAGAGTCGAGAAAACAGACTGTTCTATAACAGCCATGTGCTTTCCAAACCCTGCCTCATATCATTGCTGTATCTACATTGTGGTATTTCCAGAGGCAGTATAAGAAATATCCTCCTTCAGAGTTGTGGTTCAGTGCTTCATCCTGGGACTTTTAGCTAAAAGTTGTACCTCCAGTTGTTTACAGAATAATTGTCTAAACTGTGAAGTACAGAACAGCCCCAAGCTGAAAGGGACTTGTCAGTATCTATAAATGTCATTTCTCCTCAAATTTTTCATCTCTTTTATGTTTGTGGCAAAAGACAATTTCTTAAGTGTTTGATTGAATCACAATATAACTTGAGACCAGTAAGAATAAAGGATATCATCATTTCATGCACACTCGCGTGTGTGTGTGGTATGCATTTGGAGAAAATGAGTTATGTCAGTATGTTTTCAAAAGATATTTGCAAATGTTATTTTCTCTTCAGAGAAGGGGTTAATAGAGACTGTTTGACCAAAATTACACAATAAATGATAACTACATGTGAAAGGAATACAAGGCTTGAATCTACACATAATTATGAATTCATAAAATAGCATCATATGATGTTGTTTGCTTTTTTCCTGGAAAAAAATCAAAAGCACTGTCTCCTGTGAGATCTAGCAGAGCTGCTCATTGTATGTTAAGTAATCATGATCCAAATCAGCAAGAACCAGCAGTCTTCTCACTTCCTTGTCCTGATACGTAATTGATTTATAACATTGGAAATCGCAAGTATGTGAAAAGATGGTGGTCTCAAAAAGGACTGCAGAGGTTTCCTTCTGCTTTGTAGATGTTTGCCTTTAGGACAAAAACGCACAGTTGGTATAACAGAGAAGTTTTTCTCAACCTAGTTTATTATTTGAAACATTCTGTTAGTATCCAATTAATAGTATATTCTTTTTACAAAGTCCCATTTTCAAATGTCCAAAAGTAACCTTTTGCTTATCCCTAGTATTTCCAGCATCCCAGCATCTGGAGGAAGAATTAAAAATATAATCACACATCCAGATGTTGGTCCTGCACCAAACACCTGGCATGTCGTGGCCCAAACGTGCCAGGGATTGCCTTGCTTTTTCACTCTTTATCCTTGTGGGATCATGCGATCATGATATGCTTCACATTTTTGTAGTGCTCTGCCCCTTTTTCCCAAACACATCTGGGTAGGTAGGGGAGATGTTATTATCCATGTTTTACTGAGGCCGAGATAGATGGAAAGATGTGCTTCAGACCATCTTGGCACAGTGCTGGGAGTGTAATGAGTGTTTTGCTGCCAATCTCAGCCATCTGTCATGGAGTCATGGCTCTACCATGTTTGCATTGTTGTTCATATTAATGTCACACCATCCCTTTGCTAACCAATGTCTGCAAAAATTGCAGCCTACATTTTAGAATTATATTCACAAGAAAAGGAAAAACTAATATTTGTTATTAAATTTTCTATGCCTCAGGATTACAGGTTCCTTTATGGGTTCTTTCTTTTATAACTCCTGTTTCAGATTCTGAAGAACTTTCAAAGGAAGAAGATAAAAAAAAAATTAAAAACTCCTTTTCCAAAATATACTTTTTAAAAGGGAAAGGATAATGGTAAATACTGGTAGCATGATGTGCCATCTAGTGAGCTCTCTCAGCTGAAAGCTTTCCCAGCTAAATGTGCTATAACTTTTGTGTGAATGATGCCACTAGCCCCCACCACCAAGTCAATATGCACTTGAATTACTTTTCCGTCTGGCCCTCCTGTGGCTTAGCAGATGTGTGTCCCCATGCTGCCTAGACTCGGTGATGATGGTCTGAGAATTTTCCTTCTTTCTAAAATTACCAGCCCAGGGGAGGGAAAGACATACGCATGTTACCATTTGCACTGTGTTGGAATTAATAGAGACAATCAGCCCAGAGTTTGGGCAAACATGGAAAGGCATCTCTTCATTCATTGCCTTGATATCCTTTCCTTGTTTTCACTGATCCCTGGGGGTAGACATCAGAATATCTGCTTAGCAAGTTTATTTCCTATTATTTTTAGAAACTCATAGATGATTCTGAAAGCACATAAGTGACTCATTATCAGAAAAGGTACAGTGTTATTAGGATGGAGTTCTTCAACATAATTCTTGAGAAAGTTGCTCTGAGGATTAAAAACAGTAATAATAATCTGTGTACCCATAAGTAAAGTCAAGATAGCCAGGTAACCTCTTATCCTAGTTTGTGTCAGATCCAGGTAACCTATTTCATGAAAACAGAGTAGAGAGAAACTACTCACTTGAAAACCAGAGGTTGATGGTGGTCCTTGGAGGGTGTCCTGGGGTTGAGCTGCCTTCTCTGGAGAGCTAGAACTATGTCCCCCACTTGCTCCCTCTTGTGTACAAGTCTCTTCTGAGGCCAAGTGGAGATAAATGACATTTCCCAGTGGAGTAAAGCAGTGCTCAAGAATTTAGAAGTGGCTTTCACCCACTAACCTAGCCATGAAAGCAAAATTATGTCTACATTTTTTTATTATGAGCTTGATACTCTCCATATTGCACACAGAAATAATACATCAGAGATGCATTTGAAAATGATGCCACATTATATTATTTTTATTTATGTCAGGGAAAAGTATGTTTGACAGTGATTTTTTTCTCTACCTGTAATTGGATTCCAGAGTATTTCCAAATATCTGATTGTTTGGCCCTATAGATACATATGGCCTATACAGCCATGGCCTACTCACCAGCGGCATTTACAGAAATTATTGACAAAGGTATGATGATAATTCCTCTCACACATCCAGACACTTAAAGTATGGACAAATATAGTTTCCTGTATCCTCCTGGTCCTCAAACCTGGAAATAAAATTTAGACATAGAGTGTCATAAAATGTTTAGTTTGTATAAATAATTTTTCCTGTGGGCATGCATTTGTCATTTTGGCTATTGTCATTGTTGGCATTGACTGTCTTTGTCATCTCCGTTGTGTAAGTTGTTTTGAGTCTCCTTCAGGTGTAGGCACTCTCTGAGGTTACCTAATCCCCACAGCAGAAATCAGAAACATCTGGTATCCTATTTCCAACTGGCACGGTAGCAATGGAATATCATCCATCATCAGCCCAACGCTGTATGCTAGTTCTCTTGCATAAACCTTTTGGATGCTCCAATTCAGTGTTTCATAAATTGGCAGGAAACTAGATTCCTTGTGGTTCTGTGACTCAGGGCTGCCCCACTCCCTGCCTCACCTGACTGCTGCTACTTAATGCCATTTTGTCAATTGGACAAAATCTTTCAGCAACTCTACCCAAGGCCGAGGCCCTACCTGCTACACCTGCTGTGGGCAGCCTTTGCAAATCATTGTGTTTTTCTCTCTTGCCATTTCTCAGCCACTAAACATTTCCCTTTTTCTCCTTATGGAAATGACAGTTGTCTGCAGTATGTCTTCTTGCATCAGATTTGGAAACATTAATCAGGATTGGGTCCTTCTGAAATAGACAAAGTATAAACCTTAAGTAAAAACAGGCACTGAATGGCACTGGGAAAGTTGGTAAAGAAGAGCATTATTTCTAAGGCAAGAGGATAGCTTGAACCCAGGAGTTCAAGGCTACACTGTGTTGGAATTAATGTCTCACCACAGCACTCCAGGCTGGGTAACAGAGCAAGACTCCAACTCCAAAAAAAGAGAGGAAGAGGTAGACATTATCTGATCAACATCATGATTTCCTAGGCAGCTGTTAGGTGTCAAGAGCTGTGAAGGGACTGAAACATTACCCTACTTCTAAGCTAATATGCTGCCCTGCCACAATTCCATGGATACTGGAAGAAGACACAAAATTACTGGGTCAGAGACAAAGGACTTCATTACTTGTAGTGATAGCAATATCCAGAGTGTCAGCATTCACCCATTTCCCCAAGCCCCAGTTCCCACAGGGTGACGTGAATAGGGTCCAGTGAAACCTGCAGACATGTTGTGAGGAACCTGGGAAAAGGAACCCTGATCCTTGGGGACCTGAACTCTTTTATAATGGGCGGTAAACGTGCCTTCTGTTTGTCCCAGAGGGAGACATTATCTTTCTTACAGTGGGCAATAAACCACACAGATCTTTGCTCTAGGGGGAGATCCTATTTCTGTCTTCTAAGGTTCTTTGCTATGTACACATCCTTAGAAAGGTAGTGCAGAACAAAAGGCTATCAGTGCCTTTGCTTGCAAGACTGAAGAAACATAGGAGCACAGGAGATGTGTAGAGAATTGTTTCCTAATACTAGATTATAATAGTTTTAAGTCAACCTTTACTATCAAATTTGTATCCTAAAATCTGATCAGTGTAAACAAAAAATTCAAGCTTGGAACAGCAATTAGCTTATTCCCATTTAACAAAAAAAGAAAGTGCCGCAGGAGCTGTGAGACTCCACCTGGAGCAGGCACTTGGGATGAACAAGTTTGCTGCCTCTGGAGACACTCAGAGAATCTCGCTTGTTGGCTGGGTGAGACATCAGTGTCTTTCAGCCCAGGTGGGAGCCTTGGGTCCGTGCTTCCAGGTGCAGTCAGGAGGCTTCACCCGTCAGGACAATGAGGATTCTTGAGCCACAGTGGTACTTTGAATTTCCAGACAATGACTGAGACCAGAGAAATTAGCAAACAAGAGTAACTCTGGGACTCCTTCTAGCATCCTTGTCCATGCTCAGGATCTTAATCACTACTCTGCCATCTCCACCACTCCCCCTTTCCTTCCAGCAGCCCAGCTTTCCCCCATCCATCTTTGGAACACATTTGTTCAAAATCATACAACACCTGCAGTATAGCAAGATACACACGCATTGATTTTCTGGTACCTGAAATATACTTTTTCAAGGGAACCTCTGGGTTCTGTGACTGCGCAGTGCATACTCTCTGCCTCTGGATGTGATGTGCATCTTTAGAGCCTATTGAAATTGTGACTTCTGTGAGAAGGCTCCCTCTGCCAGATTTCTTGAGTAGTTCAAGTTGCTTTTTGTTGACTTTCTGGATCCGGCCCCCTTTGGATGCCTCTGCGTCCTCTAGATAAGTCTCCAGACTGAATAGGATAGTTGCCTTTTGTGTCATGTAAATTTCTCATTATTGCTTTCTCATCTCATCATTCAGTCTTTTCTCATCATTTGGTCTTTATTCTCTCATGGACTCCTCTTCTGCCTTCCCCCTAAGTGGTGGGTTTTTCTGAAGTTCCTCCCCAGTTCCCTCTCTCTTCATGCCACGTCCTCTCACCGGGCCCTCACATTCCACCTGTCATTTTTACCTACCTCCCATATGCTTTAAATCCCCTAGATCTGAACCTCCAGCCTTGGCCTCCCTGAGCTCGGGGCATGTGTATCACACTTTCCCCAGCCGTCTCCCTTGAATGTCTCTCCAACCCTTCAGACTGACCTGGTGCCAGGCTGAGGGCTGTTCCAATGGGAGGTGCCATCCATCTCTCATTCAGAAACCCCACCCCAAACCTGCTTGTATTTTCTAGTCCCTACCTGGGTAAGGCCATCTCTCTTGGCCCAATCATTTAAGCTGGAACATACATACAATTTTTTATTCCTCCTTCAACATTTACCCTACATCCAGTCAATCCCCAAGTGTCTTTTGTGGTGTTTTCTCTCAAATCAGCAATCTTTCTTTTATCTTCATTTCCAGTGCCTTAGTCCTGGCCTCAGCCATCTCTGATCTGGGCCATTTCAATCACTTCTGATAGGTCTCTCTGTTTCCAGGTTCTTCTCAGCAACCCAATTGAAAAAAAAAAAAAAATAATCTCTGTACATTTTCTTAAAATTATCAGGTGGCTCTCCATTATCTACCACATAAATTCAGATCTTATGTGACATTCAAGACCCTTTGTTACTCAGTACCAACCACCACAGCCACCCCCGCAAGTGTTATGCTCCATCCACACCAAACCACAATCAGTCCCTGAAAAATGCCATGCTCTGCTCTTGGAGTACACTCTTCCATTGGGTGCCCCCTGGACTCTTCATCGAGCTGAGGCATCTTCTCTTCTCTAAAGCCTCCCTTGACCCCTCTCTTGTGTTTCCCTTGCATCTTGTGTACAGTTGGGATGCAGGGCTTACCTCACTGTCCATGTGATAGTTGCTCCTCCCAAGCGTCTACGTGTGCCTCAGGTAGGGCAGAGCATGTGCCTGTGCCCACTTTTGTTATTCCCAGTGCTTGGAGCAGAACAAGCATTCAGTACATGCGTTATGAGTTGGCGAATGGTCAAGCATGACAAAAGAAAGCAGACGCATGAATCTGCAGAGACAGCTGTTTTCTCTGTGCCCAGGAAGAAATTTATTACATGAGCCATGAGTGGAGGACGCATCTTTGACTGTGCAGGCCACTCCATGAGGACTGAATAAATTATGTTGGCATAATTAATAGAGAAAACTTTTACAGAGAGTTGCCATATCTGGGCCATTTCTTTCTGAGGATCCAACTCTAATAGAATAGTCACACTATATATTACCAATATAAGAATAATTGAACCTGAAATTGGCTTTTTATCCTATGTGATACTACAGTAGCATTATATACATATTTAAGCAAGTGAACTCAATCAGAAGCATAATCTGAGAGGCAAGAGTGGGAAATGGAAATTTTAATTTAATAGTGTTTTTAATCCTTCTAATGTTCAAATCTAACATGCATGTCCCTGAGAGAGCATGACCACAAGGAACATGGTCTTTTTTCTTTTCCCTGAGCCATTTCTGATTCCAGTGTTCCCCTTGCAGTATGAACAACTTGCTGCTTCAAACATGATTTTAGAGTTTACAGATTTGTATTTGGGGGTAACATGGCCCATGAACGCAATCCCAGCACATAAGGAATTCCACTGAAGCTAAATTAAAACCTTGATTGTTGAAACCATGGAGAAGTTATGGGATCTGTAAAGTGGCATTGTCCAAAGGGACTTTTGAAGGTAATTTGACTATACATGGTCAAAATTGTTTGGGTCAAACAGGTTCCTGCCTAACCCATCTCTGAAGATGAAAACTATCCATCTTCAGAAGGGGGTTAAGCCTGAAACTCTTTGGAAAATCAAGCTCTGAAATTTGAGAACAAAGCTTGGCTTAATTTTTAAGGCATAAGAATTAGACTATTGAATCAGTATTTTGCAAGTGATGAGCTGTTTCTTCAGTGAGACTTGAGTAGAGTTTCTTTTGTGAAGCTGAATTTGTGCCCATTCTCATGCAACTATTCCTGTATAGCAGTGATTCTTAACCAGGGGTGATTTTGCTCTCCTGGGGGTGTCTGGAGACATTTTTGGTTGCCACAACAGCAGAGGAGGAATGGAGGGTTGGTGCCGCAGCTTCTAGTGAGTAGAAACCAGGGATCCTGCTAAACATCCTACAGCTATGAGACAGTCTCCCAGAAGAAGAAATTATTCAATTCAGAATATCCAGGTACCCAGGCCGAGAAACCTTGCCCTAGAGTGAATCCAAGTGAACATCTTAGTAAGAACTGATCTAACACCAAAGGCAAAGTCTAAAGGATTTTCAAAATTGTGAGTTTTTTTCTCTTGAGACCTTTTTCAGATTTCTGTGATTAAACCACAAGTCTATAGTCAATCGTGTTAGTTATTAGCTCTGAGCTGGGGAGGTCCCTGGAATCTACACAGTTTGGAGCAAGTATTATAGAACTGGCTGGCGCAGCCCTTGGTTTCATAAGACCTGCCAGAAAGCCAAGTCCTGGCAAAGTCATCAAGACACTACCACAGATTGAAATCAACTGAAGCCACCCAGAGACGTATCAAGTTCAGATCTTTCTACCAGCAATTTATCTCTTCAAAGAAAAATTGCATGACAGGAAATTCTAATTGGACACCCTAAACTCAGCTGTCAGGGACATGGATGAAAGCAGAATTGCAACATTCCTGCCCACTGTGTGTGTGTATGTGTGTGTGTGTGTGTTTAATTTCAGGCATGATGATATACTTCTCCTTGGTTGCTTAAGTCACCCACCACACAGTGTAACCCTGTGATTAGCAGCCAGAGCTTTGCAGTCCAGCCAATCCAGGTTCAAATCCGAGCTCTGCTAGCATGAGCTCTGATTGGCAGTGGGTCCTGTTGGTCACAAGGTCACTGAAGGTATTCAGTGAAGGCACTATTTATAGAGGTATAGGGAGGTCATGGACCATCAAAAAGTGATGATGCTTCACCCAGAGACTAGAAGTCATGGGACACTGTTCCTGCCTTCAGGCCTGAAGGAACTTAGTGAATGACTAGGACTTGGTAAGATCTGTGGCCAGAGGGAGACCAAGGGACAGAAACAGTGGCCTGACAACCTCTGCCAAACTAGGGTCCTGCGTGAATGAAGCAGGGGTGTTAATATCCCAGCTTCCTTCTTCTCACCTTTGCTCGAACCTCCAGGGGCTGAGCCAGGGAGAGGAAGAGCACATGCAGGTGGTGCTGTCTGTGGGGATAAGCATCCTCAGGCACAGAGCAGAACAGAGCATGGATCAAACAGTCAGAGAGTAGCCAGCCTGCTGTGTAGCTCTGGGCAAGTTACTTAACCTCTCTGAACATGTTTCCTTGTTTCTCACATGGGACATCACTCCTTACTTCATATTGTAGGTGTGGGAACTAAAGAGAATGATGTAACATGGTTCCTAGCACAGCACCCGGGTGTAGAAGGCGCTCGGTATGTAATGACTTTGATTTTTACTGCACTTAGGCAGGCAGGACCTGATGTCCAGGAAGGTTTTGGGGACCAGATGAGGAGTTTGTGTTGGACTTTGGGAGGGACAAAGAAAATGAGCTTGTGTGAGTGAGTGATCATCTGCCCTGGTAGACTTTGCACAGGGACCATCTGGCTGAAGTCCTCAGGCTGGCTTATTCCTCATTTCTCTCCTGATTTTGCGATCTGCATGAGGAAAGCATGGTCACATTTGCCATCTGACAGGGCAAGCTTTATATTCTTATTCCTAAGAAAGGTGCTTAGGTTCTCCCTCCCTCCGTGGGGTTCTCATGAGAGGGGTTTCTCAACCCCTCTCATTCCAGGAATGTCTGTTTCTTTGGGGTGAAAAATTCCTTTTAGTGGCTGTGCTCTGGTTATGGGTCATGGGTCCTTCCCCACAGGGTGGTGACAGCCCAGTTCCCTATTATGTCACTTTGAGGATATCCTGGACTCCTTCTTTTCTTTCTTCCACCTTGCAAAAAGTATCCATTACCACATCCTTTTATGTGGTTTAGTGTTGATTTTTTTTTTTGGCCCTTGTATTCCCCTTACCCCCACCTTCAGATCTAGCTGGAAGCCCTCAGAGCCAGGTCAGTGCAGGCTCTGGCCAAGCACATTTTTCTGGTCTTTGCTAAGTGCATCCTGGCGATGCTGAGATCCTATCAGTCTGCGCTCTTGGGCTATGATCCAGGAAGACAGATCCTGGTTTTGGATGCTTGTAATGTTACCAGGCATTCCTTGCCATGTCCTCCTTTTGTTTCCAAACTCACGCCCACTGCTGGGAGAAGGGCTGCCTGGGCACCTGGCCCAAGTCCTTCCTGCAGTTCCCTTCCTCTCTTGCATAGCCCAGGAGATGCAGTCAGATCTTTGCCTCCTTCCTCCATCCAAGGTGGTTATGGACAAGCGTGGGGAGCCCTGGCAGCTCCTGACCTGCCGGGTTTGGGTATCACAGTCACTCCTGAGCCTACCTTGAAGATGCTGCTGCAGGGTTCTTAGAGGCATTACATGCTGCGGAAGGGACACTCTGCTCCGTCCCGCCACCCTGGCACAGGCCTTCACTGTTCTCTCCTGGCCTCAGCTTTCTGATGGTAATCCCAGAGCCCTCTCCATAGAGAGGTCGTGAGGGCTTCGGAAGGCAGTTCCTATGAAGTGCTCAGCAACCATTCCTCAAGGGGACCCAGCAGCCCTGCAGATCTCCCTCCTGCCTCCAGTGTGAACACAGTTCCTCCCCTGGTTGATGTCTGGGATGGAGAACTTCCTGCTGTTGTGTTCTTACCCGTGTGTTCTTCTTCCAGTGGTGCTATGTTTTTATTTTCTTTTTCTCTTGAGCTCCACTGATTGACGTTCACCTCTTCCTCATCTGTCTCTCTCTCTCTAAGGGTTTGCTTCATGGACTCTTGATTCCACACTGACTAGGGGCCTTAGCTCACAGGCACACGCAAGCTGTTCCCAGCAGAAAGCCTCACTTGCCTGTGATGCAAGTGGAGACAGGGCTCATCTCAGATGAAATGAAACACAGAGCAGTCATCACTGCCCTTAGGGTAAAGTCCCAGATCCCTCCCTCAACACACAGCGCTGGTTGCCCTAGCCCCTGATGACCATTCAAACCTCATCTCATTCCTCCTGCCAGGCCATACAGCTTTTGTTCCCTCTGGCACGCCATGGGCTCCAGGTCCCTGCGTGGGCACCTCCCTCTTGCCAGGGCGTTCTCAGTGTTTCCCCTTTTAACTCACATTTACCCCTTGAGGCTTTATTTAAATGTCATGGTGGCACAAAGACTTATGTCACTTCCCAGGTCTTGCCAAAGACCCTTGCCATGCTTTCCCGGGACAGCGTGCATTTGATCTTAGAACATCCATCAATCTTATGAATGCATTTTTGTATTGTGTCTGCTGGCAGTTGAGAGGTGGGGGTTTCCCTGTGCCCACTGGTGGCGGAGCTCACTCACTTTTGCCACGTGGATGTCATGGCAGGTTGTTCGGGATCTCTCTAATCTGCTTCTCTCCAGCCTCTGTGACAGATCTGGGTCAGTCTCATGGGTCACTGTGTCTGTCTTTCACCACCAACACCACATTATTGGGTCAGAGAAAGGCTCATTAAATTCTGGGACTGGTAACAATGAGAAATTTTAAACATTCCTGGGAGGGAAACAAACACCTTTCCTCCCTAGTTGTTGCCAAAGATCCTAAACCCCTTTAGGACTTTTCCTACAGGATTATATGATTTCTCCTGTTTCCTGGGGACTTGGTGGGTGTAAATAAGATGTTTTTCCTGTATCTACCCAGAGGGCAGCTGGCTTAGAGACACTGACTCAGAAGGAACTGTTGTATGTGTGTATGCAGAGGGAAGTGTGAGTGAGGAAAATCCTGCTGAAAGATAATGGGAAAGGGGAAGAGAAACGTTCTGGAGTTCAGTGTGGAATCTCAGGGCTGTCCTGGATGCTTCCTCAGTATCAGCAGGAGCGCTCTGAGTAGACACTGGCCCCAGGACCATGCTGGGGCCCTCCAACAGGAGAGGAAGGCAAGGTCTTGGCCCTCGGACAACTTGCCTGTGTTTGATTAAGACAGTGAGTGAAGAGCTCTGCCGTGGACCCTGGTAGTTTTGCTTGAATGTGTGTGATAGTTATTTAATCTATTCATCATTAGGATGGCCTCAGATTTGCAATCAGACCTTGTAGACACTGAGTCATATATTCTGGGCAGGAGATGACTTTGCAGATGACTCCTTCCCCAGCAGTCATGACAAAAAGAAACCACCCCAGTGGTTGAAATCACAAATTGAAATGTCTGATTCCATGAAGTTAGGCCCTAGTGTAGCAGGATAAAATTATACTGCTTCCCCCCAAGAATGTGGCTTTTCCAGAGCTTATGTATCTGTTAGCACACCTACCCTGGCAGCTTAAACAGGGCCAGAGCTGCTGCTTGGGCAGAATGCTGCATGTTCAGTGGAATAGAACATGGCAGTGCACACATGCAGGCTGAAGTCAAACAGCCATCAATCACAGAGCCTCCATGCTTTGCCCAGACCCCTGGGGGTGGTGAGTAGACATAGGCTTATGACAGCCAACTGAACCCCTGTCCCTGTCTGTGATGAAGCCACTAGGAGGGGCCCTTGCTGTTTTTCACCATATGCTTACCAATTAAAACTTCAGTTCGTGCCACATGCTGGGCTGTTGGAAACACATTTTCGTTTTGATGTGGCTATTCTGAAGTCCATGTGTGCAAAAACATGTGCTTTCTGTCAACCAAATGATGATGCTGCCTCTGCTGAGGCTGTGCTCTTGCCATGCTTGTAAAACTAATGGGGTTTTGTATCTCTCCTAAATACTCTATTATCAGATGAAAAACAAATTACCATAAAAATTCCTTCAGTACCAAAGGGAATGTTTCTAAAAGGCCTGTTCACTCCATCCCATGACCCAGCACAGTTTTTACTTTTAAGGAAGAGGGTATGATGCTCTCGTTCTCAAACATGCAGACTCACAGCTGTGTGTCCATTGGTTTCCTTCTGTGACTGCCACTCATGCCTCTCTGGAAACTGTGCCCTCAGATCCCCAGTTCCTAAAGCCTTCCCTTCTCGGGATGCCTAGGAGGGACAGCTCCTTTGCTGCCCCTCCCCATGTCCTCCAGCCCTCCGTGGAAGCAGGTTCCGGCCTGAGGCTGGAATTCCCAGCAGAAGATGCACAACTTGTAATCAAAGGAGAGGAATTTACTCCTCTACCCCCAAATTCCTACCTGGCACTCAGGGATATTCCCATGGAGGAGTGGGATTTGGAAGTTGCCCAGGAGCGTAAGGAAAAGTGGCATTTCATCCTCTCCTCCGCATCTTCCCTGCCCAGCTAACTCCCTTACTCATCCTCAGAGGATGACAGCCTGAGAGCAGATGAGGGATTGGGAAGGGATGGCCCTGTGGGTCTTGAAGAATAAGTTCTTGCTGGGAAGCTCGGGTTAGCTGGGCCCCTTGCCTAGTGAGGCCTGAGTGTCCCTCCCCCCTTACTAATGCCCGTGCCCAGCCTGCTAAGGGCTGGTTCTGTGTGCCTCATGGCTAGCCGTGCCCATTACCTAGGCCAGCAGGATGTCTCCATGGAGAGCTGCCCTGATCTGCATGTTCTCATGGACTTTGGGCAGGTCCCATCCAGCACCTGCCATGTGTAGACCCTGCCAGAATTTCTGTGTTGCTTTGAGCAGTGTGTACCTAGGGTTCAAGCACATGCCCTTAGAGTGCATTGCCAGGGTTCCACAAAAGTGGCTTTGCCCAGCCTGAGGGCATACCCTGAAGAGTAAGCCACGCTCCTCCAGCCTTCACATGTGGCAGCTGGCTCAGAATTTTGTGTATTCTCAATCATTTTGCTATACATCCACAACTCACAGATGAGAGTTTTGCTCAAAAAAAAAAAACAAAAAACAAAAAACAAAAAACAGGCATAAGCCAGATTGTGCCATTTCCATGTTCCCTAGAATGTCACACAAGTGAAAACATGGGTGTCTTACCTCAGTGACAGCATCAGATCTCCAGCCTTGATAGGTTTGCAAATAGACTGTGACCGTGAGTGATTCTTCCAAACTGCTTTCAAAATCACAAACTAACTTCATATTATGAGCAAACACATTATGAGCAAACATAACCCAAGAAAATGGTGATGAACCTCACTGGTTCAGCCAACTGATTTCAGAACACATTAAGCTACTACTTTTCATCAGCTTGATCCACCATGGATTTTGTTTCTCTTTCCCTAAACAGGCAAAAATGTCATATGTTAGTTTCCTATTGCTATGTAACAAATTTCCACAGACATAGAGATTGAAAACAACACTCGTTTATTATGTCACAGTTTCCATAGGTCAGAAGTTTAGCACAGCTCAGCTGAGTTCTTGACCTTGGCTGTCCACTGCCACAAGGCTGAAATTAAGGCTGCAGCTGGCGGGGTTCTTACTGGGAGGCTCTGGGAAGAGTCCAGTCTCTTTCAGAATGATAGCAAACTCCAGTTCCTTGTGCCCGCAGAACTGAGTTCCCTGTTCCTGGTAGGCTGTTGACCAGAGGTGGTTCTCAGCTTCTTGAGGCCACCTGCATTCCCTGTCAGGCAATTGTGAAGTGGCAGATCCTTCTCCTGCTTCTAATCTCTGACTTCCTTTTCTGCTGCCAGTTGGAGAACTTTCTGCCTTTGAAAGGCTTTCCTGATTGAATCCAACTCTTGATTGAATCCAGCTCCTCTAGTTAATCTCCATATCTTAAGGTCACTGACTAGGGACTTTCATCTGCACAATCCCTTCACGGCAATGCCTCAATGAGTGTTTGAATAGCTAGGGGATAGGTCTCTTGGGGACCATCTTTGGACATCAGCCCACTACAGAGAAATCAGCCTCACATCCATTCTCACCTCACTTCACCCTTCCAAGAAATCTGTTGTCAATATAATTTCCATTGTTGTCTCCACCAGCCAGTGCCGGGGATCCTGAGCCTGAATCAGAGGCAGAACCAGAACCAGAGGCAGAACCAGAACCAGAGGCAGGAGTGGGGCAGGCTGCTGATGAAGCCGACCAGGACATAGCCTCTGCCCACGAGGGCGCAGAGACCGAAGTGGAGCAGGCACTAGAGCAAGAGCCAGAAGAAAGAGCCTCCCTCAGTGAGAAAGAGAGACAGAACGAGGGGGTGAACGAAAGGGACAACTGCTCCGCCTCCAGCGTCTCGTCCTCCAGCAGCACATTGGAGAGGGAGGAGAAGGAGGACAAACTCTCCAGGGACAGGACGACTGGTAAATGAAGCCCCTTGTTTCAATTGGCATGTGCCAGGGAGGCCTGGGGTGCAGGGGCTGGTTCGCTAAGAGCCTGTCCACAGGCTGATCTCTAAAGTTACCTGGGTCAGCCCACTCACCTGGCTGTGTCACCCAGTGTCTGGGGACAAGGAGTGTGGCCATGCTGGCAGCCAGCCAGCAGCCTTCTACCCCATAGAAAGATGACCCCAGACCCTCTGCCACACTGTCACAGTCATCACTTCCATACCTGGAAAAACGGGCCCCGATGAGGAGGGCTTTTCCTGGGGAATAAGCCCTGGAAGAGAAACCTCTCATTTTCCTCTGAATGTTCCATTGTTAAAAATAGGTTAATAACAGTAAGATTTTTTTCAGCTTTTGATAAAAGTTTAGAAACTGTCACATTGTCATCTATTTCTTTAACAATGTGTTTACTGAAGTGTGTTCATTTCGACTGAACACTTCAGACTGGAAAGATTTGTTTAAATGGATTGAATGAGTATTTCCAAAATATTGTAGTACGTAGTGTACTAAGTTCAATTTGATGTGAGGTACTGGAATATAGATAATTTGTTCTCTACATTATACTCATAACCATTCTTTTCTTTAGTATAAAGTACATGCTTTTTGGTGTCACACTTAATACTCATTCAGTTCTCCTGTGAATGATAACTTTACAATTAGGGACCAAATGGAATGTAGATTATAGGTTTGGTTTGGTCTGAAAGAACCTCACCAAGGACTTGACGATGGTGCCATAGAGGGTTATAGGAATTGTAAATGATTCATATGATCTGTGATACCACAGGGTAAGTTTTCCTACCCATGACTTGTGTGCTATCAAGGTGGTAGAATGCCTTCTTCCTCAACAAACACTCCTAACCAGTGGAGTCATGTCTCATGGGCCAGCCTTCATTAAGCTACATATGAGGGGTACCCACTCAAGTTGATGTCTTAGGTCCAAAGGGCAACATGACACCTCTAAAAGGCCTGTTAGCCAGCGCCATGACCTATGAATGACTTATTAGTTCCTAGATTAAAATATATTCTCAGAAGCATGGATGAATGAATGAATGAAACAATAATGTCTCTCAATAGACCTGTCAATCAATGGCATAGTCTAAAATAGTTACTATTTGGATTTTTCCCAGTTAGAATATACTACTAGATTTTATACTTTATATTGCTGGTCACTATGATGCAGTAAAAAAAGAATATAAAAGACTTTATTAGTTTACATCTTAGGAATTATTGCATTGAAAATCCTGTGTCTTCATTTGGTTGAATATATATGTGCCAAGAGGTATTATATATACTGATATTTACTTAATTTCTTTCAAAATCAGGTAGGCCCCCAAATTCTACTTGTTATCATTCACATTAATGTAATTATTGTCATAATACTGGGTGTAGGGTAAGTCTTATTGATCATATTGGCCTTAAATCATGTTTTATTTATTAGGAATAACTTTAAGAATTATTCATCATAACTGGATTTAGCAGGCCCAAAACATATCAACAAATTGGATTAGTAAAAATATACCAGGCAACGAACTTTCTTGGATCAGCTTATCCAATATTCTTCCCAATAAGGACAACTTTCCAAAAATGGAAACTGCTCCCAGTGAAGAACCATTGACTTTCTACCAAAAGTGGGCAGTCTCCAAGTGTTTTGAAGCAGGAATTAGGGCTTTGCAATGATTTTTCTGCTTTGCTCCTGTGCCGTTATGAGATTTGGTCATGTTTATTTACTGTAGCTTATTGGTTCCTAAAAAATCTCACTGCTCACAGGCATCATCAACCATTGTGGATTCAGAGCAGCTATGTCATTATAGCTCTTGCTTTTCAGAGTGCTGTCAAATTACAGAGCCACCTTAGAGATAATTAAAATTATTGCCAAAAATATTTCTAATGACTATGTCAAAAATGAATTTCTAGGCCTTGAAAAAATCTCATCTTATTCCAGTTATGTGGTTTAATTTCTCTGTTTCATGTGTTCTACTCTAGGGCATGCGTGTGAGAAGCTTTATCACAGCATGCATTATACTTTTTTAAATAATTACTTGTATAATTGTCCTTTGTCTCCGCTTAAATGTCAGCTTTGTGAGGATAGGGATGTCTATTTATTGTGAGTCCTCACTTCCTAGCAGAGTCTCACAAAACAATCGATTAATAAATGAAGAGGTGTCTGGCTAAGATGGGGAATCTTCATTGCTCCTGGGTCCTCCCTCTTACGGCTAACATAGCAACACCCCAAGAATACCAGAAGAGTCAATTAGAGGCTGACTATGAAAGGTGGAAAGAAGAAGGCAGACTGCCTAGGAACCTCTGGATTTGAATTACATGACAGTGAAGCTCCAAGTAAAGCTTATTTCCCCAGCCAAAGGACTGGGAAAAGGATTGCCTAACAGAACACAACACAGACTTTTTGCTCATTAATACTTGCTGTACCCTAGACAGGCACTAATGAAAAACCTGACCCAGAGTCAATGGGGACCGAAAGGGAGCTGAACCTCTGCCTTCACTTGGAGGCAATAAGGCAATGTGAGTCAGTGATTTAATTTCCCAGGGAAGGTGCCGGTGGGGCCAAGGGAGGGGTCACCGACCTTCTGCCTTCCTCATCTGCAATGAGCCAGTGTGAGTCAGCACTCTTGCTGGGGTGGTGACAGCAGGATCCAGCAGGGAGCTGGACATCTCCCTCCACCAGCACCTGTATGCTATACCTAAAAAGGGTGACTACCTGCTGAAAGATTAGATAGGATCTAAAGTCTGGCTAATAATGCACAAAATGTCCAAGGCATAATGGAAAAATCACTCATCATTTCAAGAGCTAAGGCAATCACATCTTGAATGGGAAAATGCAGTTAACAGATGCCAACCCTGAGATGAGCCAGTGGAATTATGTGATGGGGATTTTGAAGCAGCCTTTGTAATACTGCTTCAGTGAGCAGTTACAAACACTTAAGGAATACATACAAAATAAAATATCTCAGCAAAGAAACAGAAGATATTAAAAAGACCCAAAGGAAAATTGCAGAACTGAAAAACACAGTAACCAAAATAAAATACTTACTGGATGGGCTTAATAGTAGATAGGAGACAACAAAGGAAATGATCAGTCAACTCAAAAACAAACTGGTGGAAATTACAAACTCTGAATAACAGAAAAAAATAGACTGAAAAACATGAACAGAGCCTCAGGGACCTGTGAGACAATAAGACTCCATCTAACACCAATTCATTGGAATCTGAGGAGGAGAGAAAGTGGAATGCTGAAAAATTCTTTGAAGAAATAATGGCCCAGAATGTCTCAAATTTGTCAAAAGGTATAAGCTCACAGATTTAGGAGGCTGAGCAAACCCCGAACAAGGCAAATTTAAAGACATTCACACCAAGACAAATGATAATCAAACTTATGAAAACTAAAGACCAAAGAAAAGTTTTGCAAGAGGCTAGAAAGAAACATATTACCTATAGGGGAACACCAGTCCACATGACAGCACATTGCTTATCTGAAACCATGGAGGCTAGCGGGAAGGGGCACAACATTTTGCAAGCGCTAAAAGAAAAGAACTCTGCACTATAAATTCTATATCCCTCAAATGTATCCTTTAAGAATGAAAATAAGACATTCTCAGATAAAAACTAAAAGAATGTGTCCCTACCCTCAAAGAATTACTATAGGAGGTTCTCCAAACAGAAAAAAAAAAAAAAATGGTGACAGAAGGCTTGGAACTTCAGGAAGGAAAGGACAACAGAATGGGTGAAAACAGGGATAAATAAATAGACTTTCTGCTTCTGAGTTGTTAAATTATACTTGATGGTTGAAGCAAAAATTGTAACATCATGTAATGTAGTGCTCTGTGTATGCAGAGGAATACTTAAGACAACTGTAAGAGTGGGGAAGCTTAAGGTATCTAAATGGAAGTAAGTTTTTTCACACTTCAAAGTGGTAAAACAGCAATACTGGTTTACTGTGATTAGTGTGTATATTGTAATACCTACAGCAACCACTGCAAGAACCAGATGAAGCAATGTACTTGAAAACACTATAAAGAAATCAGAATGAAATTCCAAAAAATATTCAAGGGCAATGAAGAAAGGTTGACTAATCGGTACAAGTATAGAATTTGGTAGAAGAAATAAGATCTAGTGTTCTATAGGAGCAGTAGGGAAATTATAGTTTACAATAATGTGTTATGTATATTTCAGAATATCTAGAAGATAATAATTTGAATGTAACAAAAAGACAATATTTAAGGTGATAGATATCCCAATTACATTGATTTGATCTTTACAAATTATATGAATGTATTAAATTATCACATGTACCTTGAAAATATGTACATCTATTATGTATCAATTTAAAAATTTGTTAAAGTAAAAAAAAAAAAAAGTATTCAAGTAACCCATAAGAGACCAAGAAAGGAGAAACAGAAACTAAAACAAGTGGAACAAATAAGACAAATAAAATGGCAGACTTATACTCTAACATATCAACTATTCCATTAAATGAAAACATAGATGGCAAAGTGGATTAAAAATGACCCAATCATATGCTACATATAGAAAACTCTTTTCAAACATAATGACACAGGTAGATTTTATGTTAAAAGTTGGGGAAAAAGTCTGTAGGACTAGGTATGAAAGGAAGAAAAAAGAAAAAATGTTGAGAAAAGATAGGTTATGCAAACATTAAATCAGAGAAAAGCAGGAATGGCTACATCAGATAAAGTAGACTTCAGAGCAAAGGAATTTACTAAGGACAAAGAGGGACACTGAACAACGATAAAAGGAGTCACAAATGAGTGAAGAGAATAATCAAGGAAACTGGCATTTTAAAAATATTACCTGATTGCCTGGGCATGGTAGCTCACACATGTAATGCCAGCACTTCGGGAGGCCGAGGTGAAGTCAGGAGTTCAAGACCAGCCTGGCCAACATGGTGAAACTCCTATCTCTACTAAAAATACAAAACTTAGCTGGGCATGGTGGCACATGCCTGCAGTCACGGCTACTCAGGAGGCTGCGACACGAGAATTGCTTGAACTTGCGAGGTGGAAGCTGCAGTGAGCCGAGATCACACCACTGCATTCCAGTCTGGGCAACAGAGTCTCGCTCTGTCTCAGAAAAAATGTATTACCTGATTATATTATTTTCCCTATTGCCAAAATAAGAAAATGCTTACATTTCCCGATAAATGGAGAAAGAGCGAGGCTGCCTCTTGAGAAGGCTCAGCTGCTTTATCTGCTGCAGCCTCCTGACATCCAAGTGGTCTCCCTGTTCACAGGAGTGTTTGACCAGTTGCTGGAACTCCTGCTAATCAGATTTTTTGCTCTTATCCTCAAATGCCATCTCATCTCCTTTCGATGGTGATTATTTCCTAAGTATATTTTGTTTGTAAAACCTAAAAGAGGATTTGAGAGCTCCTTGTTCTGGTGCTGAGATGGCCTAAGGTCCCCTGGTCAGGTTAAGCTGTCGTTGTAGCGAGGACAGAGAACAAAGCTACACCGGAAATCCTGGGAGAGCTTGTGCTCCCCCAGTGAATGCCTTCTCAAGCCAGGGCCCACCCTCAGTGTGTTTGAGGAAGATGCTCCCTTGGCTGAATGAAGCTCCAAATGCTGACCTCCCAGGCCTGGGTCTCCTGACACATCCCAACACCAGGATCCACTGAGGCCCTAGAAAGCTGATGGAACTCACCTCCTAAAGCACTCACCACCTGGCTCTGCCAGCCCTGATATGGTTTGGCTGTGTCCTCACCCAAATACCGTCTTCAATTGTAGTTCCCATAATTCCCATGTGTGGTGGAAGGGACCAGGTGAAGATAATTGAATCATGGGGGCAGTTTCCCCCATCCTGTTCTCATGATAGTGAATTAGTTCTCACAAGACCTGATGGCTTTATAAAGGGCTTCCCCCTTTGCTGGGCACTCATTCTTCTCTCCCATGCCATCATGTGAAAAAGGACATGTTTTCTTCCCTTTCTGCCATGATTGTAAGTTTCCTGAGACCTCCCCAGCCATGCTGAACTGTGAGTCAGTTAAACCTCTTTCCTTTATAAATTACCCAGTCTCTGGCAGTCCTTTATAGCAGCGTGAGAACGGACTAATACAAGCCCCAAGGAGGCAAACACAGAGGAATAATATTCCTGATCATTCATTCATTTGTTCCACATGTTGCAGAAATAACAGTGAGCAAAACCCAAATCCTGTTCTCATAGAGTTTACATCCCATGAAGAAGGCAATTTAATTAGTAATTATAATTATTCCAGTGACAAAGCAGAGGCAGACAATAAACTAAGTAAAACGTGACAGATTTGATAGTCCTAAGAGCTGTGATGAAAAATAAAGCAGGAAAGGATGATCAACAGTATGGGGGCAGGATTGCACAGTTTTCACTAAGTGGTCAGGGAAGACTTCATTGAGAAGATGTGGTTTGAGCAAAGACTAAAAGGAGGTCAATGATAAAATTGTGTGATTCACTGGGTGCAGTTTATCCCAGGAGGGGCTGACACCCTGAGGCCGGTTCATACTTGGTGAGTTCTAGGAATGGGAAGAAATTGCTGTAGCTAATGAGGTTTATGGGCATGCGTGTCTAGGGGTGGGGGAGTGGTGGTGGTGGGCAATGAATGAAAAGTAAGGAAGGATCATGGAAGGCCTCATGAACATCATGTCATTGGCTTTTTCTCACAGGAAAAGGTGGTGCTGTTAAAAGACTTTGAGCAGAAAGATATGATCAGACATTTTTATAACATCACGTGGCTGTTGGGGTAAGAATTGGCTATCAAAGGACATGAGAGAGTCCAGCGGGGATGCCCCCGGAGTACTGTAGGCAGGAACCCATGCCGGCCTGGCCCATGGTCGTGGTTGCAGAGGTGCTGAGGAAAGTGGCTAGATTCTGGATATGACATAAAGGTATAGCCAGTTTCCTGCAACACTGGATGTGCAGGGTGAAAGAACAAGAGGAGTCAAGGATGACTCTGAGGTTTTTGGAATTGGCAGCAAGATGGATGAAGTTGCTGTAGCTGAGACAGCAAAGGATTGCAGGAGAAGCAGCTTAGGTTGGGGGGTGCAGGGGTGGAGAAGGTTGTATTTTATGGATGGCATTTAAAGCTCTGAAACTAGATGAGACTGAAAGAGTATCGATGGAGAGAAGAGGTCCAAGGACATTTAAAGGTTAATGATAAGGAGGAACCAGTGAAGGAGACAGAGAAGGAGTAGCCAGATATCCTGGGAGCCTTGTGTCATCTCTTGGGAGCCCCGTGAAGGAGGAGGGAGTGGTCGGCTGCATCTAGTGCAACACAAAAGTCACTGGTACCTGAAAGCAGAAGCTGTGAAGGGTGGTTGGAGCAATAACTCCCTTTGACTGGGTCCAAGAGAAAGGAAAAAGAGAAATTGGAAGCAGTGGGCAAAGCAACTCTTACGAGCAGTTATACTTTAAAGGAAAGGAGAAAAGTTAAAGTTAGGTGATAGCTAGAGGGATGAGTGGGACCAAGGGTGGTTTTGCTTTCCTAAGACAGGGGAAATTATATATATGTTAATGTGCCAGAAGGAAGGCTGTAGTGGGAGGGCCATGGGAAATGCAAGAGAGAGAATTTCTGGAGCGGGTGTCTAATGTACCAGTGGGCAGCCAACCCCTGCTAAGAGGGATGTTTATGAGGCAGTCACAGGAGGGAGACTGTGTTCTGAGGGTCAGTGCAGGTGGGAGGGTAGAGGTGGAAGGGAGGCTCTGGAAGATTCCTTCTGGCTTTATCTGTTAAGTTGGTGAACTAGGAAGCAAGGTCATCTCTGAGGATGAGATGGGCCAGGAGGTTAGAGGAGAGAAGGCTGTGGAGAGTCACCTAGAAGAGGAGTGGGTGAGATTGCCAGGCAGCATTCAGCCCCCTGGAAACTAGGGACTGTGATAAGGAGTGAACCTAAAGAGTGACCAGTGGCACAGTTTCTGTGTTTTTGAGGCACTTTGAGCTGCACTAGTACAGATTTGGAGTAAGGAAGAGAAACGAAGGTTATCTTCCAGGCTCTCCAACACCTGCTGGGAGGGAGTGGCTTCTTCCCTCCCTATCGCCTTAGTTACCTGTGGCTGGGCAGGTCCTGGCCAGCTGCTGTGGGTGGGCAGGAGAAAGGAAAATTTCTCCCATGAGCCCAGGTAGGAGACAGGAGCAGTGTTATGCCTGGAAGAGTCTTGGGTGCAGGTCTTTGGGACAATGAAGCAGCATCTCTTCTTGCCCAAGAGCCTCTTGTCGCCCACAGCTTTGACTACTTTATGCAGTGTCTTCTCTGAAGTCACTCCCATGTGTCAAGTTCACTTATTCTCTAATCAGATTTTTCATGGAAATGAGGCCCCCTTGCCCCTTTCTCATTTTTCTCTCCCATGTACTTTCAGGTTTGTGGCCCACAGGTGTCCAGGATGGAGGTGTAAATGGACAGTGTGGCGACATCCTCACCAACAAACGGTTCATGCTGGACATGCTGTATGCCCATAACAGGAAGTCCCCTGATGACGAGGAGAAGGGGGATGGGGAGGCTGGGAGGACCCAGAAGGAGGCGGAGGCGGTAGCCAGCCTTGCCACCAGGATATCCACCCTGCAGGCCAACTCTCAGGCCCAGGATGAGAGTGTCAGGAGGGTGGACGTTGGCTGTTTGGACAATCGGGGTAGTGTGAAAGCATTTGCTGAGAAATTCAACAGCGGGGACCTGGGGAGAGGTTCAGTCTCCCCTGATACTGAGCCCAATGACAAGGTCCCAGAGATAGCACCAGTGCAGCTGAAGACAGAGTCTGATTACATCTGGGACCAGCTCATGGCCAATCCAAGGGAGCTCAGAATCCAAGACATGGATTTCACTGACCTGGGGGAGGAGGATGACATCGATGTCCTAGATGTGGACCTGGGTCACAGGGAGGCCCCTGGGCCGCCTCCCCCACCCCCACCCACCTTTCTGGGTTTGCCGCCCCCACCCCCTCCACCCCTGTTGGACAACGTCCCTCCCCCTCCTGTCCCCGGTAATTTATTAGCTCCTCCTCCTCCAGTGTTCAATGCTCCTCAGGGCTTAGGGTGGTCCCAGGTACCCAGGGGTCAGCCCACCTTCACTAAGAAAAAGAAGACCATCCGTTTGTTCTGGAATGAAGTTCGGCCTTTTGACTGGCCATGTAAAAACAACCGACGCTGCAGAGAATTCCTGTGGTCAAAACTGGAACCAATTAAGGTGGACACTTCCAGACTGGAGCATCTGTTTGAGTCTAAATCCAAGGAACTGTCTGTCTCAAAGGTACTGCTAGTCTTCAGCATGCTGCTTGATTGGAAGTTGGGTAGGGCTGAAGAGATTTGTTCTGTATAAAATACTCTTTTGCATTGCTTTTGCTATTTGGTAAAAAGTCCACTGGTATAAAAATCTGATCTTTAATGTAGTGTTCCTTCTGCCACATGCTAGGTGTAGGCTACATGAGTCAGAGACCCTTATTAGCTAACATGGTTACCAGCTTACTTATGTTAGGCAAATATCCCTGAGGAAAAGAAGACAGAAATGGTCAACCAAGGAATAGCAGCATAGCCCAATAACAGATGTTGATGTTAACTAGAGAAAGTGGACTTGCTGGCTCACCAAATATGGGATATGCTTATTTAGTCTTACCTTCATTGATTATGATTGATAGTAGTAGTTTGAACTTTATCTGTAACAACCCAATAATCTCAAAGGCAATAATCCAAATGACATTTCTTTGGCTCGGCCCTGATCAAGCCAGCATTCTGCAGCTACCTGGAAGTGTTCCTGGCAATATTACACATGCATCTAGATTTAGTATTTGGGATAAATGTTTGAGAATCCTATAGGCATTGCTGCTGTGATAGTAACAGAGATGTTATACCACTTTTATCAATGGGAAACACTGTACATAAAGTTATTGGACATCAAAGGTTAAGTCATGGTTAATTTACACTGATTAAGAAACTGTAAGATACTGGATCACAGATTTTATATCTGATGATTCCCTAAATTAATAGAGTCTCCTTTGCATATCTTAAAGAACTGGCTTTTAAAAACCCATCCTGGGTATATTTCAGTTTTAAAACAGGTTTAAAGCTAACTTCTCTTTTCAGGTATTAGGGGTATGAGAAAGCACTTTGTAAAGTATAATTTAGAATAAACATGCAAACGTTTATAATCACGAATTAATTTTAACTCCGTGTATTGCTGCATGCATTTATCATCTTTTTGGGTGAGTATAAAACTGTCTGAGTCAAGTTCCCAGCCCTGCCAGCTGGGCACCAATTCTGTATCAAAAATTACATGTAGGATCCTCAGAGCAATTGAGCCCTTCAGACGAGGAGCACAGTGACAGAGTCAGTACCCGTCACTGCTGTGGGATGCTGACAGGCCAGCCAGGGGAGATGTAGCTGATCAGCTTCCTTTCAAAACACGTGCTGGGATTCTTAAGCTGCTTGCTGCCCTTCGCTGGTTGGCATTTGCCCCAGTGTGTGTTTCTCAGTGAGGACATGAGTCTAAATCATTTCCAGCATCAAGAATCCCCTCAAGTCAGAATTAAAACTGTCTCGTTTACAAATCTACACTGCTAGGATCCAGTGTAAAAAATCATACCCAATCAGTCCTGTCGTTTGGTTGAAAGTAGACCCAGCTTTTGTCTTCTCTAGAAAATAACACCTAGGAAAGGGTTGCCAGATACCCACTCTTGGTATATCTGAGTCCTGACTTTCTAGGACTGGTACCAAGTGGTGCCCAGCCATCCACATGCCCCGTTCCAATACTTTTTTTTTCTTTTCTTTTTTTCTTTTTTTTTTTTTTTTTTGAAACAGAGTCTTGCTCTGTCACTCAGGATGGAATGCAGTGCTATGATCTTGGCTCACTTCAACCTCCACCTCCTGGCTTCAAGAGATTCTCCTGCCTCAACGTCCTAGGTAGCTGGGATTACAGGCACCCACCAGTACACTCAACTAATTTTTGTATTTTGTGTAGAGGTGGGGTTTCACCATGTTGGCCAGGCTGGTCTCAAACTTCCAACCTCAGGTGATCCACCCACCTTGGCCTCCCGAAGTGCTGAGATTACAGACATGAGCCACTGCACCTGGTCTCATGCTTCCAATTCTTATAGGTAGCCTGACATTTAGGAGAAGACCAGCCAGGATTAAGACAGCAGTCTGTGGTTGCTAAGAGTTACCGGTGACCTAACTTGCTGACACAAACCTCCAACCCACTGACTTAATTGGACAGAATTCTCCTACTCCTCTTCCTTCTCCTCCTCCTCCTCCTCCCCCTCCCCCTCCCCCTCCTTTTCCTCCTCCCCTTCCTCCCCTCGTTGCCCACTTGGCTGGCTGCACCTCTAGGTTTCTTGTGGTTCCCTATCAGAGTGCTGGGGAGAGACTGCCCCTTGATTCAGTATTGGGAGGAATAAAATGGAGTAAAAGTATGAAGGTGAAGGCACTCCTAGCTTCATTTTTAGAGAATTAAAAGTTTCCTCAAGAAGGCCCAAAATAAATGTTTCACCTACCTCCCTCCTCTTGGTTCTACTGCAGCCAATTTGGTCGGTGATAATATTCTAGCCTCTGCAGTCTCAGCCCAAAGTTCCATGATTGCCTGAAACAGGCAGTGACCTCTGGAACAGTTTATTGCCTAGCTAGTAGACAAATGTTTGCATATTTTTTATCAAGTAGGAACATAAGAGGAAAGTGATATATTGAAAAGTTTACCAAACTGATTCCAGACAGTTCTATAATGAGACCCCAAAATCCCTACCTTTGTTTTTGGGATAGGAAACGTGAACAGGAGCTAGTTTACAAAATCTTACAAAAGGTAAGAATGTAAGGTAGGATTAAAACACATCACTGTGTTTTGGCCAAATGGGTGGCTCATGCTGGTAATTCCAGCAGTTTAGGAGGCCAAGGCAGGTATATGGCTTGGGCTCAGGAGTTTGAGACCAGCCTGGGAAACATGGTGAAACCCCATCTCTATGACACACACACACACACACACACACACACACACACACACACACACACCAGGCATGACGGCACATGCCTATAGTCCCAGCTACTTGGGAAGCTGACATAGGAAGATTGCTTGAGCCTGGGAAGGTCAAGGCTGCACTGAGCTGTGATCACACCTCTGCACTCCAGCCTGTGTGATAGAGCAAGACCCTGTCTCAAAAAAACAAAACAAAACAAACCCCACATTACATTGGAGAGTTGAACCCATTTTGTATATGTAACCAATACAGATATAACCAATTTCACTTCTGTTTCTAATCCTTGACTTTGGTTTTCATAAATCACAATATAAACAGCCACTTCTGAATTCTGGCTCAGAAATTTTTAAATTAAGTACAATAAATAAAATGCAACAAAAATAGAGTGAAATAGACTTCGCAAGACAGCACAAAACAAAGAGAATTGGTTTTAGGTTTCATCAAAAAAACTAACATTAGACAAGAGTTATTGGGCATGTCTGTGACTAAGCCACCCAAAAACAAAGATTCATGAGCCAGATCTAAGGCTGGGGTGACCATTTAATGAAAAAATTATAAGACTGAAAAGATGCACTTTTTAATTTTCTTTCAAAATAGTTTCTGGAATTGGATTGATTTTTCTCTATCACCTGGAATTACATCGTGTTTTAATAAGATGAATTGTGTTTTATGGAGAAAGGTAGAAATCTTGTGCTAAATTTCATTTGTTATGTTCTGACTGCTGGTCTAAGATGTGGTAAGCCCCATAGGTGACCCCAGAGAAAGATGTCAGGGCACAAAGCTCTGAGATTCCCTTGAGCTTGACATCACCCTGGGAGCCCCAGGAAAGTGACTTTCCAATCCTTGTACCTAACCAGGGGCAGCAAAATCCCTCCTGCTCTCAAAGGGCAGCTTCTGTGCCCCAAGTTATAGGCAGACCCAAACAGACATGGAGTGGAACTCAGTTTCCACTTTGGGGACCTGATGCTGTCTTATTCTGTTGTATTCAGTAGCTCTATCATAGGGAAGGAGTCCAGAATGTATCTGGAGTTTATTTACCTTGAAGTTTCTAAATCTATTTGAACTAGTAACAGCAACTTTTAAAGAAAAATTAGAGGTAGTTATTTAATTGGTTGGGGGTGAGCCTTAGCCTGGGTTATTTTTTTCTTTTTTTATTTTTATTTCTTAGAGACAAGGTCTCACTCTGTTGCCCAGGCTGGAGTATAGAGGCCCAATCACAGCTTACTACAGCCTCAAACTCTTGGGCTCAAAGGATCCTCCCACCTCAGCTTCCCAACTATATTTGTAAAAGCTCCTCAGTGACTCTCAAGTGCAACCAAGGTTTTGTGAACCACTGATTGAGGTGAAAAATGAGGCACTGAAGGAGCACTGTGTTCCCCAGCACCACTCTCCACACTGACACCCCTGACCCTTTATATTTTCCTGTGAAGAGATCAAAAATCTTCCTACGCTATATTCAAGTTCAGGACATAAGGGAATAAGTTATTTAACATTACCCTCGGAAACCTGAATTCTACCTAGAAACTCAGAACACAGCTCTGGGACTTCAGCAGGGTGCTCGTACATCCTTGTGTGCCAGACAGTCCTGGTGGATGCCTGCTGGTCCTATAGGATGCGGTGAACCCTATAGGAGAATAAAATGACCCCAGAGAAAGATGTCAGAGCCGAAGGCCCCTGGAGGACATGGAGACTCCCTCCCTCTCTCCTGGGTCTCTGGGTTAGGATAACAAATAAACTTAATTAATGCAGGAAGTCTGTTTAACAGTTGGCCTCTGCTCTGGACAACTCAAAGGGCAAATATGAGAAATTAATACTCTTTCCTTAACAATAAGGCAAACCTAATCTGGCAAGAAATTTTATTTCTAAGGATTTCTCAGCCTTTGCTTAGGCTTAGTTTTTTGCTTTTGTTTTTCATTTTAGGGTGTGTGTGAGTGGGGGAATGGGGGCGGTTGCCTTAATGCTTTCCTATACATCTCCCCGTCTCCCTTGTTTTCAAGACTTTAGGAAAACTCCATAGTTATCACATCTTTGTGACATCTGTGTCATTGCATCCTTGTAAACTGTCACTTTCTCAACGGACAGTTTTGAAAATATCCTGTAGCGTCACTCTTTTGGCAGTGAGCAGGGAGTGAGGAGGGATGACTTACCATTTCTAGAACTTCTGCTTCTCTGAGCCCGACCCAAGGTCTCTAGCGGTGATGCGGTGAAGCATTTGCAAAGGTCTGTCGCCTTTCATGGAAACGCTGTCAGGCTTAGCAGTGCACTACAGACCTTCTGCAGCTCTCCTCATTAATCACATCCTCAGCCCAGGGTGTGTTGTTAATGGCAGCACCTCCTGGGGTGATATGTTCTATGTTAAATATCCACTTTTTACATACTACATCCTCTGTTACTAGTAAAATACTCTTTAAAAATGCAAAGGGGCAATGTGATGTGGGAACATGTCAGGAAGCCTTAATGACTGCTATTTACTATTTAAATTTTTCTTTCCACTTTTTTTCCCTAACTGCTACCTTAATCCTCACTCTTTTTCCAAAACCGAGTGTCTCTGAGGGGGAGCTAGGTCTTCTCCTTTCCCAGGATGCCAACTGAAAGTAGGTTGTGGTCACTCTTGCATGGTGGTCCCTCTTTTCCAGTAACCAATCAGAATCAAGTTTGAGTCTTTACTTGCAGATTCTTAAATACTTTTCCTTGGAGGCAATAATCTGTTCTCTCTGAAAGCCTGACTTGAGTGTCTCCCCTGAGAGGGCCCTTTGCCATCCATCTCTGCATCAAGGATTGGTGTCTCACCAAGGATCTACCTGGATGAACTTGTGACTCTGCGGTGCTTATATCCAGCCGAACTGAAATATCTGGCTTAGCTGTTCTAGAAAATATTCCTATAACCATGTGTGACTTTCTGCCCCATGGAGTGGCTGAGTTTGCAGGGTCCTACCTCCTGGGGCTGCTGGTTCTAGAAAGCAGACTCCCAATCCAGGTAGCTGCCCACCAGCTGAATCTGGGGCTGCGGAGTACAGGCACAGCCCCTCCCTGAAACTTTGGCAGTTGACAGTCACTACCTCCCCTTTATGCTGTTTGAAGCCTCATCCTAGACTTGCTCACTTCCGTCTTCCTAGCAGCTGTACCATCTCCCTGAGTTGCCTTAATCACCCCCTCCTGCTCCCTCTGAGTTTCCTGCTCGCCTGGACAGCCTCTCTTTCCGCAAAGAGCAACCTGTGCCTCTCTCTCATCTTGGCTGTGCGCACCCCTGCTCCCTCTCCCTGAAGTGTTCTTAGCCAAGTCAAAAACAAAAACAAACAAAAGCCTTACATGGCATTCACCCTGAAGCATTTCTCCGGAGACTGTCTTTCCTCCAGGGGAGAGGGGCTACTATGGGCATGTTGGAGTTTCCTGGTATTTGGAGTTTTGAAGGAGGAATTCTGCCGTGGGAGTTCAGCTTAACTAGGCTTTTTGGAACCAAAACAGAGCCTGGCTGCTTCCCAGGCTTCCCCCTAGTTTCTTAAAGAAACAAGTTCCTTTTTTTTTTTTTTTTTTTTATCACTTCTGGACATATTTGGGAAAGCAGCATATTCAGAGATGGCCCCTCAGTGGTTTCCTGTACACTGTCTCATGTCTGCCTTTTTGCTGACAACCCAAAGATAGTTGTTGCTGTTTTCAGAGCCAGCCAATCCCTAGTCTAGCATCCTGTACCTGGAGCCTGGGCTCACAGGCGCCTCCTTGCATCATTCCTTCCTCCCTAATAGTTCTTAGAACTTGCTGAGGAAGAAGACAGAGTTTTGACTAATTGTTCTTTTATCAGCAAACTGAACAAAAATCCCAATGGCCTGTTGCTCCAGAGCTGACCATAGGTGTTGGGGGCACCCTGGCCCTCTACAGGTACACATTTTTCTGTTAGTCTGCATGGAAATGTTCCCACTTGAGGACCAGGCACCTAACAGCAGGCACACAGGAAATATCTGTTTAAGGAAATGAAGTGTATATCAAAGAGAGGCATAAATATAGGGAAGCTTATGCAGTCAATCAGAAAGAGGCCATCCAGGACTGGGCTTGTTTCTCAGCCTCTTCTGTACCTGTGCAGGGTTCCGCATCATGGGCCATCATTGAGAATGACTTGAGACTCCAGGCAGCAGGGTGGCGTCATACCCCAGTCGACAAGGGGTCTCCTGGCTGTGGTATACTTGTGCCGTGCTGACGCTTGGCTGTTCCCACCCAGCCTGGGTTCCCGCTTTCCCCTGACCTTTTCCTTTCCTAAGAAGGAAGGTGTCAGTCAGCCCAGTCTGTCACAATGTTCACTCACCATATTGGTTTGTTTGGCTTAAAGCTAGTTTTTCCGATTCTCTATTAAAAATTGATATTTTCATGTTAGATTCTGGGTCACTAATCTTGGTGTCCTTGTTAGAATGTCCTGGACCATTGGATAAGAGCTTTTTCTGTATTATTCGATTCTCTTCTATCATTCCAGCTATTCTAGGGCCTGTGCTCCACAGCTGATAGCTGATTGGGTAGATATTATATGTAACTCTACATTTTAAGAACATGTTTGACACTTTCATACATATATTCTTTCATGTTTAGACATTTTTTCTAATTCCAAAAACAAATCATATAGGAATTTTGATAGGATTACATATATATAAAATAAAAGTAATATATATATTGGACAGCCTATATATTATATTTATAAACTGTATACATAAATATGTTATATGTAAATGTATATATCACATATATAAATATATCTAAGTGTTTTATATATATAAATATCTATGATTAGATGGGGGATAAATAAAGCACACTTATGATATTGAGACTTCCTATCCAGGAACAGGAAGTTTCTCATCCAAGTCTTCTTTTATTACTCTCAAAAAAATGTCATTTTCTTCAAATAGAAGAAACTTCAAGCAGTTTTTGCTTTGTTTCCTTGTTTGGGAATTTTTTGGGGGCTGTCTGGTTTCTTATCAAATGCAGAACAGCTCTCTGATTTCCTAGTAAGAAACGTTGCTTCCTCTCTTCTTCCTGATACCTGTCCGACCTCTGCCTGTCACATCTCGCTCCCTCCTTCTAGATGCAGTCCCCTTCAAGAAGGGGATTTACGTTTTCTAACATTCACAAGGACCACTCTTTCTTCTCTGAGCTCTGCCTTATATTTATTTTCAAATTTTAAACCATAGGCAACCACTGTGGCTTTCTGATCGAATACATGCCCTAAGGAAAAGTGCCTTCTAGCAAGAGTAGGATAGATGGATTAGAGAGAGGAGAGATTAGAAGCAGGAGGCTAGTGCTGGGCTGTTCTGAGAAGTGGGGTTCTGGGTGGTCAGGGTCGAGTGGAGGAGGTAGGAATGGAAGAGGACGGATGGGCATGAGAGGCTTTCGGAAGGAAGAGTGGACCAGGCATCTTTCCAGGCTCCTAGAGTGATGGGGATGTGTGGATGACGGGTTGAGGGCTACTGGTTCCCAGGGAATCCCTGTTGCCATCCTGTGCTCACTAGATATCTGCCACTGTGCCTCCAGATCCACATCTCCATTCTATGCAGGAAGAAGGGGGAAGAGCACAAGGCATGCCCCACCAGGTCTGTTGCTCTTTAATCAGGGAAACAAAAGCCAGAACCAAGTCACGGGGCCAGCTTCAGCTGCAGAGGGTCCAGGGAAGGAAGTGATTTAACGGACACTTTGCCAGCCTGAAAAAAATCAGGGTCCTGTTGGTGAGTGGGGAAAAGGGCATGATTCGGGGTAGGTGCCCAGCAGTGCCCGGAGAAGCAGGCCTCTAGCACCACAGTGTTGGCATTGCTAGTTGTAACGTTCCTCTTCATTGCCTGTATTCAATATTTTGTCAAACCTTTCTCATTCCTTTAGCATTCCACACACAAGATAGAATTAGATTTAAAAGCTAAGTTGAGAATTTCCGGGGACTCTTGATAAGTTTCTTCAGTTAACTACATAGAACAGAACACTTTCCCTGAAGAGTGGGAGCTCACCGTTCAAAGCTGATGACCCTACCCACAGGAACTGCTTCTCCTGGCCACCAACAGGACCCAAAACAACTGGGATGTTTTCAGTTGTTTTTGTTGTTGTTTTTAAGAAGTTTGAGTTTATTTACAACTGCATATTTAAGAATCTAAAATAGAAATTTAGCAACTAAGTCTGGAAGGTTCCAGCAGGACTTAAGCTGGACTTAAGCCTGTTTCTCCTTGATGACTTGCTGTCCCTGGGCTTACAGCAGACCAGCTTCTCTAGCTAGCTTGGCTGCTCCCAGGCCCAGCCAGGGCCCCTGCTTCAGAGAACAGGGTGAGGCCTCAGAGCAGGAGATTGGATGATGAGTGGCAGTCAGTTGCCCAGAGGAAACTTGCTTGCACAGTGTGGTCAGAGCCCCTTGGCTGGGTCAGCAAGTCCTCTGGGATGTGGCCCCATCAAACTTCCAGCCTCATCCCTGGCAGTTCTCAACAACCTAGACAAAATCATGTCTTATCTTCCTAGGCTAGATCCTAGATATTCTTTAGGGCTCAGCCCAAGGGTCAGCCCTTCCAGACCCCCTCCACCACCAGGTGAGTTACAGTTGCTCTGCTGTTGAGCTTCCTCAACAACAGAGGGCGCAGCACACCCCATTACTGTGCTGAATGTGTTTTCAGGAGACGCACAGTGCCTCATTCATCTTTGTCACTCTGGACTTGTTACATGAGTCAAAATAGCCATCCTCCCCGGTATGTTTGCCTCACGGGAAACCTGAGCAAGAGCAAGGAGCTTGCAGAGCCAGATCTCCTCCCACCTACCCACTGGTGCCACCTGCACCCAACTTCTGAGAGCTGAAGAGGAAAGCTGGGGGTCTTGTGGTTACAGCTCTGACCAGTGGCAGGGTTAAGATGTCACTTCACACACACTGTCTTCATTCACTAAGGCTACCATAATAAAATGCCACACACAGATGACCTAAACTGCAGAAATTTATTTCTCACAGTCCTGGAGACTGGGAACTCCAGGTCAAGGTACTGGCCAATTTCGTTCCTGGTGGGGGCACTTTTCTTGGCTTGTAAGCAGCCTACTTCTTGCTGTGTCTTCAAGTAGCAGAGAGAACTAGTCACACTCTGGTCTTTTCTTATGATGACACCAGTCCCATCATGAGGACCCCACCCTCGTGACCTCATCTAAACCTAAATAGCTACAAAGGCCCTCCTTCCAACTGTCATCACTTTTGGGGTTAGGGTTTCAACTTACGAATGTTGAGGGGACATGAACATTCAGCTCATAACACATGCTTGCCAAGCTCCCATCCTGTGCTGATTCTGGGCTGGCTGCAGAGATAAGTGAAACCTAGGACCTACCTCTGAGGACCAGCCAGGCCAACAGGAAAGACACACATACAAGGGCTTTATGAGAATGCCAGGACACTTCTTATTCCCTGCTCCCCTCCTAGGCCTCTAAGCCTGCTTGTCCCTTATTCATCCTCGCCAGTGCATGCCCTTTCATTTCTTTTCCTCAGAAGGCCCCTCTTCATTCATCCAACAGGCAGCTGCAGAGAGGTCCAAGTGCACAGCACAGGTGGAGGTGCTCTAGTATAAGGGGCATGGAATGTTTGAATGGTGAGGCGAGCGCTTTGAGGCAGTAGAGCTGGAGATCTGGAGGGGCTGACAGGCCAGTGGTGCCATATTCTCCTTATTGATCCTCTCTTCTCAGCATGTAAACCAGCTCTCTCTGGGCACACACCTTATGTATGAAGCCCAACCAAGACACATTCTGACACCTCAAAGCCCACAGGAAAGGAACTCTGAAAGGTTTTGATTTTGTTTTCACTGCTTCTATGGAAAAAACAGATTTTTTTTTCTTGCAAAATATCACATTTTTCCCAATTGAAGGAAAATCCATTTTATTTTGTTATGTGTTTGACTCTTGAAGTTCTGTTGCTGACCCAAGCTTGGCGGCTCCTCAGAGCTAATCCCTGATCCCTTCTGAGCTGAACTGGGGCCATTTGTTTTTGTTTCTAAATAAGTAGTGAGTGCTTTTAATAATTAAATGCAGGAAGGACCCAAGATGATGCATTAATCTTAGATTCTCCTTGTTTTATGACTAAGAAAACTGCTGCAGATGGGAAAAGGCAAGAGATCATTGTTCTGGATTCCAAGAGGAGTAATGCCATCAATATTGGTCTGACGGTGCTGCCCCCTCCAAGGACGATTAAGATTGCCATTTTGAATTTTGATGAATATGCCTTAAACAAAGAAGGAATCGAGGTAAGGGAAGCTCTATTAAGCATTATTTGTATTGTATAATATGCTGCATGTCCACATTTCAAAAGGTCCATTGGTGCCTTTCTGTCCTCAACTAGACTTTGAATAATCTTAATAATTCTTACACGTGTTAAACTTTTTGAGGGGAGAGGGAGCCTCACTTTGCCCATGAAGTTCAGCAGTCTTCACCCAGGTTCATTTACCAATCTCCCTCTGACCACATTCTGCCTACCTCAAAATGAAAGAAGAATATGATAACCTCCTTGGGAGGCCACTGGGGTCTTCCTTCATGTCATTTTAAACCACGTAATGTTTAACAAACACTTTCAAAGGTAGGATTTTCAGTACATGCACACATCCATGTAAGAACTTTCTTGGCATTTGTTGGGGTACAGAGAGACGCGTTTCATTTGATAAGCCAGAGAACTCAAGCCAGCTGAGGCTTTAGCATTTGATGATATGAATGTCACAAAGTGAAGAGAGATTGGATGGCATGGTTGTGACCACACAGCTGGTAGCTGGAGGCAGGATTCACCTGCTGGGTCTGGGTTTGTGTTCTTCTACAGGCCATGCTCTCCCTCCACTGTGGGTTGGTGCCAGTTTGTAGCAGGTTAAATCTCTTATTATAACATGAAAAGAGTGGGCAGAGCCAATGTGCCCCACCCACCTGATTCCTACAGAAAGGTATTACAACTTAGGGGCCCACTGGGTCAGAGTGGGGATCTGGGGACACTGCTTTGTGGCATTGGGTGGCACCTAACCCATCCTCCTATTGTCAGGGAGCCCCAGACTCCTTTAAGGCCTCTCTATGATTGGGGTTCATCTTCTGTTTGAGAGACTTGGGCATGGACAGAACCAATGATGCCTAACTCCAGAGAGGGAGAGCAACCCTTCTACCAAAAAGTTCAGAGTGAGGAAGGGCCTGGGCCTCTGGCCAGAATCACCCATGGCCCCAGGAATGGGAAGGAGCAGTGGGCACACAGTATGCAGAGGATCTGCACCCAGCCCGCCAGGCATGCCTTCATGCTTTGGAAGGAAGGGACCTTCAAAGGAAAAACGATTCCTAGAGGCCTGAACTGCATTGAATAGCAACCCCCCAAATTCGTGCCCACCCAGGATGTGACCTTATTTGGAAAAAGGGTCTTGCATATGTAATCAAGTTAAGATGAGGTCATACTGGATTCAGGTAGGCTCTAAATCCAATGACTAGTATCCTTGTAAGAAGAAAGAAGATGGCCAGACACAGTGGCTCATGCCTATAATCCCAGCATGAGGTGGGCGGATCATGAGGTCAAGAGATTGAGACCATCTTGGCTAACATGGTAAAACCCCATCTCTACTAAAAATACAAAAATCATCCAGGTGTGGTGGCATGTGCCTGTAGTCCCAGCTACTCGGGAGGCTGAGGCAGGAGAATTGCTTGAACCTGGGAGGCGGAGGTTGCAGTGAGCCAAGATCATGCTACTGCACTCCAGCCTGGGCAACAGAGCAGGACTCCTCAAAAAAAAAAAAAAAAAAAAAAAAAAAAAAAAAAAAAAAGGAAGAGGGAAGTTTGAACACAGAGAGGAGAATGCTATTTGAAGACAGAGAACATGTGGAGAGACATACAGAATGCCATGTGATGATGGAGGTAAAAATTGGAGTAATGTCTTTACAAGCCAAGGAATGCCACCAGCAGCTGGGAAGAAGCAAAGTTCGTCCCTTGGAGCCTTACAGTATGGTCCTGCTGACACCTTGATTTTGGACTTCTGGATTCTAGGGCTTTGAGAGAATAAATTTCTGTTGTTTAAGCCACCCAGTTGGTGATACTTTATTATGGCAGCCCTAGAAAACCCATATAAGGCCCAAGCAGCTCTACTCTGAGAAACACATACACCCTGTTCCAGGAACAGGTACAATAAGGGAAATGCACTTCTTTCCTGGCAGAAGAAGTTGTGCCCTGAGCTCTGGAGCCAGGCCAGGCAGCAAAGCCGGTGTTCTCTTATCTTCAAATAGCATTCTCCTTTCTGTGTTCAAACTTCCTTCTTCTTATTAGGATATCAGTCATTGGATTTGGGGCCCCCTGAAATCCAGGAATCCAGCCATTGGATTTGGATCCCACTGAAATCCAGTAATCCAGCCAATCAAGAGAGTGAGGGCATACAACAGACCAGGGCAAGAGGCATGAAGGAGTGAATGGGTGACAGCTGGGAGACACAAAGAGAGAGACTGAGGCAGCTCCCAGACTGCAGGAAGGGGCAGGCCAGGCCTCAGTGTGATGCAACCCACTCTGGGACCCTCCTAGAGAGCAAGGGAGGAGAAGGGCAGTGGCCTGCTGTTAGGTAGACCTGGATGTACCAAGTGCAAAGTGTCTGTCCTCTAGAGGAGAGAAGGCAGTGGCTCTTGGGCCATCCTATTTACACAAGAAGATCCGTTAAAGAGCACAAAAGCTTCAGATTCAGACAGAGAGAGGCTACAAAGATAGCCAGAGCCAGTCTGATTAAAGGAATAAAAGGACAACTGCCCCCTTTAAAAATATTTCTTCTCCTCGTCATGAGAACTTGAAAGTCCATCAGGAGAAATTGATTCTTTCGGTTCTGCCCGTGTTCTTTCCTGAAATATAACTCTTTCCAGGTGGAGAAAGTTTCAGATACAGTAAGTTACTCGAATTCGAGAATGAACCAAGTTACTCCTTTTTCTTGTCTGGTTGGTTTCCAATTGAGCACGCTTTTGATTCAGGAAGAAATAATTATACTGTGATGCTGACAGATATGGGAATAGCAGCACAGCACCAAATCTGACTTTTATAGGATTTTCACTGTGGGTCAGGCAGCAAGTATGTGCCTGCCACAGATTCTCATCAAAGCTTATGAGGTACATATGCTCCCCACTGTGAAGATGAAGAATGGGAGTCCCAGCATTAGTCTGTGCCCAGGCTCCCAAGCCAGTGAGCTGGAGAGCCCGGGAGCTGGGATGGGAGCTCTGAAGCCTGAATCCAGAATACAGGCCACAGTTTTGTGGGTTGGCTGGCCCCGTAGGGGCCCTCCAGACCTGGTTTGTGTGCCCAGAGACTAAGAGGGAATCTGAAAGGGGAGGGAGAGACATGAACAAAGCAGTGCACCCCTCTTCACTGTGCTGCTTACGTTTGCTCCCCGGGAGTAGCTGACTTACGGAGCAATTTGAAGTGAGGAGGCACAGCCACAGGAAACACTGGTAGCCCTGACTGAGATTTAATTGCATTGTGAGTCCTCAGTAAATTCATAGTCACCACGACACAGAGAGTTACGTTTTTATGTTTTTTTCTAAAGCAGGTTTCTCAACTTCACTGCTACTGGCATTTTGGGTTAGACAGTGCTTTGTCATAGGAGGCTGTCCTGTGCATTATAGTATGTTTAGCACATCCCTGGCCTGTACCCATTAGATGACGGTAACACCTGCCTACCCTCCCTCCACAACCAAAACTGTCTCCATACATTGTCACGTGCCCCCTAGGACCAAAGTCACCCCGGTTGAGAGCCCCTGATCTAAAGGGTACCTATGTGAATGCAGAGACTATGTAGACCCCTCAGCACTCCCCAGTCACAGCTGAGAAGGCTCCAGTGGAAACAGCCCTCTTGGAGAACATGGAATCCAGGGGACTCTTGGCATTACCTATTATCTTGGGCCATTGATCTCAGGAACCTGAGAGGCAGAGATGATCTAGAACCATGTGCCAAACCAATACCCAGAGCTTGTTTTCTAGGCTTGTTAAGAGTTAAATCATGACTGAGAAGAGATGTAATTGGGTACATACAGATCTTTGTTAATGAGATTTCCAGCTTGCGCCCAAAGGGCCTTTAGCCAAACTGTCTGCTTCTCAGATGCAGGCACTGTAGCATGGCACCACAGCTTAATGGGGTTGTCTGAAAGCTCTGTATACCTAAACATAATTAGAATGTTTTCATCCTGTGGCTTTGCTTAGCAACCCAATGGTATGTATCCAGGTTTGTCATGAAAACCTGAAGGAGTAGTTAACTTCATTAAGAAAGTCATTTTTCATAAGAGTATTAAACTTCAGAAAATCATTTTGCAGCCATCTCTAACTAGCATTAATGATATTTCCCCAAATAAAATGGCATCAAATTATCATAAATGGAAATATAATGATTTTTTCTTTTTCTTTCTTTTCTAATTTTTTATAGAGCCTGTGTCCACTCAAAGGGTAGCACAATTGAATGGTCCCAAACAACATTTAACTTGGCCCAGTTTGGCTGCCAGTCCAATCAGCATCCTAGAAACAGAAGTTTTCTTTGGCCACAGATAAAAAATGACAGCATCTTTGAAAGCAGTTGACCCTGCACAGTGCCTGTGCACAGGTGTCCAGCTGCGTGGGTGCTAGACATACACAGAGGAGTCTGACCACAGAGAGTCACAGGTGGCTCAGCAGTGCCAGGGAACCAGAATATCTTGACTGAGCGGCCTAGCTGCACCATTAATTTGCATTTATTTGAATTTATTCAGTATTAATTTAAATCCCCATGAACTTTGGAGCTGGTGCTAGAAACTAGAGGTGGCCCTTGGTTTCATCTCTAGCTCTGCCTTGGTTGATCCAGCTTAGCTTCAGGCAAATCATTTTATCTATGAGTTTGATACAATAATTTCTGCTCTAATGTGCCTCAATTAGCAATAAGAGTGAAAGGATACTATCAAGATGCTTTAAAAAGTTGTTTTAAAGTTGCTACAGGAAAGTAAGTACCTGGATAGAACACTGTTTTCTCATGCAAATATGCACATTGTATGGAAACCAGGTATAGTTCTTAGGGCTTCAACTTTCTGCTGTGGTCACCAAAATCCTTGTGGTAGATGCTTATGCAAAGTTGTAGCTAGGGTTCTCTAATAAGAACACATGGACACAGGGAGGGGAGCACTACACACTGGGGTCTGTTGGGGGGAAATAGGGGAGGGACAGCGGGAGGTGGGGAGTT
>CAUYLG010032792.1:0-24348 GCA_963573385.1 Cacajao melanocephalus
TTTTTCTGTTTCTTAGTTTTCTTTTGATGGACGCCCCTTCCCCACAGAGCTGGACCTACCCCGTTCAGCTGTGCTTACTGTGAAACTCTTAGTCCTCAGTGCTTCCAATTGCTGTTCTCATTGTGGGGATGGGACCAGCCAAGCCCAACTCAAAGGGCACCCAGTCGCCTATACTCCGCACCGAGGAGCGCGGCGCCGGCAAAACAACTGTGCCGGCCCAAAGAGATTTGCGCTGGCGACACGTGTGGCTCCTCCGCTGGGAATTTTGCAGTTTGTGGGCCACAGAAATTCGTCTGAAGTTGTGGCGTCCATTCGCTCTCTGTGCTTTCACTGGGAGCTACAATCCTGAGCTGTTGTTAATCAGCCATCTTGGATCTCTCCCTTTTTTTTTTTTTTTTTTAGAGATAGGGTCTCACCGTGTTGCCCAGACTCTGGAGTGCAGTGGCTGCGTTCAAATGATCCTCCCACCTCAGCCTACTGAACAGCTGGGATTACAGGCACACATCACAGGGCTCAGGTTCTATTTTGTTTTAATCTCAATACAACATCTCTTATGGCTGATTCCTTTAGAAACTCCTTAGTGTAAAAATTGTAGTTTCTGAATTTTGCAAATGAATAGAGCCTTTTAAGACTTATCATTCTGTAAGCAACTCTCTTTTAAGGTAAAGTTAAATTTTCCAGTAAGGAATTCATTAGACAGGTTTTAGAAGACATGTAAGACAAAGCAACCTGAACCCAGTTAATCAGAAAACATAGATCTCAGACTTGTCAGTTTGAGAGTTTCTTTCCACATCTTAGTGGAGAAATTAAGTTGATCATATTTACAATTTGTATGCAGTGTCTGGATGACAGACGATGAGGGCTGCAAATTCGTAATGAAGAAGAGAACAAGATGTTAAGGACCCAGCACCATCTAAATTTGGTGGCTGCCTAAATGCATTTTCTTTCCTTTTTCTGCCACTCCCTCTCCTTAACAAGCAGCTACTATGTGGAAAGAATTGTGCTTGGTGCTTTGGGGACATTAATGAATAGGGCACGATCCTTCCCTACCTCAGCCCCTAGTCAAGGAGATTACAAGCCAGTGCAAAAAACAGATGTACAATCAACCAACCTTAAAATAAGGTGGGCTGAAATAAATGTTCACAGTAGTGCAAGCAAAGTTCTGTGAGGGCCCAGATGTAATCCCCCGTCTTTTATGAAATACAGGAAGTGACCTTTAAAAACACAGACACAACTGAGGAGTTCGTTGCTCCACTAATTACCTCCCTACTGTTCAGACCATAAACTTTTATGCGATCTGCTCTCTGTTCACCTCATTTGTACTCGTTTATTTTAACAGGCATCCAAACTGCCTATATGCAAAAACTTTACAGGCATTAGTGGTGAGTGGAGATTTTAGCTCCAACCTTGACTTTATTGTGATTCTTTCATTAAACTGAACTTTAATGATATTTAATAATATCACTTTGAGTCTTTTCATTGAGAGTGTTAAAGTTCTGAAAATTAAATGCATAACCTCATGGATTAGGTGAATACTAAGTCTTCTTCTCCCAGGGGAGATAAACTGGGACACCTAAATATATGAAATGGCTTCTGAAGAATACTATTTTGATCTGAGTAACCTCATGGTGACATCTTTGCAGCTCATACCCCTTTTAAAGTTCTTTGTAAAGCAACTGCTTTTAAAGGATCAGCCTAAGGCTGCATGCTCACACATCATCTCCCATTTGTGCACAGTTGCTATTTATAACTGGGGCCTTTAGAAAATGAAAATCTAAGGTTGGTTAACTGTAGCCAGAGTGACCCATAATATAAGCCAGGTCATACTTTTTTTGGCATCATTCTGTGCCCTCTCAGGAAGCTTTGATTATATTTCAACTAGTAATAGGAAAGAGATTGTCCAAATTAAAAAAAAAATTCTCTAGCAGGTGGTTAAGACATAGGTTCTTGAGTCAGCATGCGTGGGTCTGAATGCCAACTTACCATTTATTAGCTATGTGACTTTGAATAAGTTACTTATCACCTAGGTTTCATCTGTAAGATGATTAAATGAGATACTGCTTATAAAGAACTTATGTTAGTGTTTGGCACAGAGACCTCAAACAATGGTAATTGTTGTAATAATTATTACTGCTGTTATTATTTATACCAAATTGCCCTGGATTATAGTTTGTAATACACTGTCTTACACATGGTAGGGATTCAATGTCTGTTTATTTCTTAGTGGATGCTTGGCTAGCTTTTAGCTGCAAGTGCAATATTTCCAAGGAGTGCTCCCTTTGGCTTTCTCAAGGGTACTGGGAAGATAACAAAAGGAACTCAAGGGCAAGGAGATTGGGCAGGTAGCAAAACTGCCTTAATTCTATATTAATCCTGCTGATAATTCAGTGGTGCAGCCTCACAGAAGTCAATGATATATATTTTTTCCTATTTATGTGAAAAGAGGGTATAAGCATCCGATGGCAGCCTTAGGTCATGTTTTTTTTTTTTTTTCGTATTCTCATGTGGTACAAATTAAGGTTTCTTTTTCCTTCAGTAATACACCAGGCTGTCTATTTTTCCATCAGAAGTTCCACTTGATATTTTTAAGCTGGGTTTTGGAAGAGACATTAGGGTGGTGTTAATGGAAAGTATCAGGGCATTGCAACAAGGAAAGAATAAACAATATCTCTGTAATACAAATATGACTCTGTGCCCTTTGATAGTAGTATATTCCATATCAGCAAGGATCTGGGGATGGTGTATGTTGTGTTTGTGTGTGTATGCTGTTAACAAAACATTTGTTAATATTTGAACATCAGTATATGGTGACGTGTGTGTGCATTTAGTCCATACATGTTGTACCATATGTTTTAACCTTTATAGAGAAGCGGTAAAGCAGGATCAGAAGAACAAGAATGATATTTGTTTCTCATGTTTATTGTTTCTCAGTTTTATAGAGAGGAGGCATCTATATACTTCTAAAATTAATCAATTTATAAGCCTAATAAATACTCTACAGATATTAGTTGTTCACATTTCATTTATTTTCTGTGGCTTTTGAGAGCCAATATTAAATATTTTTATCCTTACAGGAGGACACAAAATGAATTGCCACTGGCTTAAGCTCATTTGTTAAATTTTATTACAACTCTTCTGAGTTTAGTGAGTCTATTTATAGAGCCCGTCTTGCCTGTTAGGAATGTTAGGGTGGATAAACTTCTCACCTTGAAGTATCAGACTTCATTTTTTTATCCAGTTGAACTCCTACGGATGGAACTAATGCAGTAAACTTCAGTCTAGGTTACACTTGGGTGGTAGTGGTAGTGAGAACCCAGGACTCTAAATTTAAGAGAAGTATATTCTACCCTCTATTTAATATTTACAAGATAGTACTCATAATACTGATTTTAAAAATTCTTTGTCTTTAGTCAAATATAGTAAGCCATTAACACAGACTACTACTTCAACAACCATTATGAATGAGGATAAGAAGATGAAAAGACCTAACTAAATAACAAACTAAAATTGAGCATTCATTTCACCATCAATAGACAGGCACTGCCTGCCTACTATGTACATTTCATGGTAGAGAATCCAAACCTGCTTCAGATAGAGAAAGAGTAGAATATCATGTAAAATACAGACATGAAGATATTTGTGAGTATCTCCAAACTAATGACACCTCCTCCATACAGGAATTATCAATGGAAAAATTATTTGATAGACAATGGACTCCACTACAGTGGACATACAGTAAGTATCAATAGAAACATTATTTGATAGACAATGGACTCTTGAGTTTGAGTAGTTTTAGTAGAATCTGTTTGCCTCAGTTCTAAGGAGAATTTATTTGAGACTAGATACCTAGGTTTACTAACTTCAGAACTCACAGGGTTCTCTGCTGAGCAGAGTACTGCTCACCACCATGTTCTTCAAGCCAGAAGTTAGCTTCTTTGTCTCTTCTGAATTTGGGAAGTGGGTGCTAACAAGTTAGCATCTCCATTCCTTTAGCTGGTATTTATTGTACCAGTTTCTCTCAGTGACTTCCCACAGAGGAGGCAGCCTACTCTCTGCTATGTGTAGCTGTGCAATAAGATATTATTGCTGCTACAGTGATAATGACCAAAATAGTAGTGGCGTAAACCAAATGGAAGTGGATTTCTGTCTCAGGCAATTATAGACAGAGCACAAGCAGCCAAGGGTTCTATGGAATCAGAGAGCCCAGCTTTTCAGTGTTGTCTCTCTGCTCTCCTCTCTTGGTCTCAGGTGGCCAGTGTAGCTTCTGTTATCACATCTGTATTCCAGCTGACAAGAGGGGCAGGGCTTTCTTATAAAGGCCATGACTTATAAATTATGTACATCATGTCCACTCACATCCCATTGGACATAATCTAGCCATATAGCCACATCTAGCTGCAAGGGAGGCTCAAAAAAAGGTGTTTTTTACTTGGTTGGACATATGCCCAACTGAAACTTCCATTATTTTAGAAGAAAAAAACAGACTCTTTAACTGGAAGGTTTTCTTCACCTCATCACAAAAAGCCCCAGAAGAAAATTACTTCGCTTAATACATTTTGCCTCAATGACCAGAGGCTACATGTATAGAGAAAGAGTTCCAGCCAAATCAGGGGTACTCACACAAAAAAACTAAGATCATGTTCTTCTACAACTATAGTAATTGTAATAGCTTGCTTTGCTAAGAATCATAATCTTCCAATTATTCTACACACAATTTTCAGTATTTTTTGGAAGCAGCAGTAGTCTATACCCTAGTTTTTGAGTTGGCTTCTCCATCTTCTTGGGTAACTGACAGCCCTTAATAATGAATATTATGTCCTAAGGCACCAGTAGAATTAGTGCTGTCCATCCAGATCTAGCCATAATATAATAATATAATATTCAGTGATTTTAAACAGCCTGTGACTTACAGGACAACTCTTTAAATGGTCTCCATTGGTTAAGCTATTCATTCCTTTGCTAGGAAAAATTGTGTAGTGGTAACAGAAGCTAAAGATTAATCTATGAAAAGGATACCTCTATTTTTTTCTTCCCACGGATGCCTCCCAACTCTGAAATAAAGCAGCTCTATGTTTTGTTTATGCAAAGTTCACCAGTTCCTTTCTTTTTAATCTGTTGTTTATTCAGTTGCTTCCACCTGGCTCCTTCAGTTTCCCTTTCACTCACTCAGAAATACAGAACGCTTAGGGAGTCTTAGATACTCTTTCATTTAATAGCACTGCTATCCTTCAAAGCAGTTTATCTCTCCATTTCCTTCTGGTCAAATGAAATAATTTTATTTATTACTTTTTTTATTGAGGACAAGTCAATCAGACTAAGTTGTCTCCTAAATTCTTTTGAGAAAAGCAGGTTGGCAGTAATGGTCATGGGCAGCCCCTTATTCAAAACAGTTCTATCTGCTTGTGTATCTGGAGAAAGCTTCACAGTTTGCTGAGGTCATGGCATTTTACTGGGTTGTTTTAACTTGGCATAATATGCGCAATGCCTCGCCAGTAGCACCAATGAGAATGTAGTGAAGAGCCTGGTAGTTTTTTATGTTATCCTCTAATGTTACCCATCTCCCTGAATCCCTGCTTTTGTCTTCGTCATCATTGTCCAATTCCCTCTCAGTAGTCTACTTTGGATCTTTCATTAATTTATTAAAATTCTGCTATTCTTTTTGCATTTATTGTTGGCCTGTTTAACCTCTTGGGAGTAACATGTTTACTGTCAAATATCTTAAGTTTACTCTGTCTTAATTCATCCCCACAGTATCTCCTATAAATTACAAAGAAAAGTCTTCTAGTTGTAACATTGTGGGATTTGATGGGCTAAGTTCAGCTGGAGATTTCACAACACAATATTTAGCAGCTGCAAAGGAACGTAAGACAAAGTTGCCAGGTTATCCCCAGGAAATCCCAAGGCACGTATTTTTAACATTTGCATTCCTATTTACATAAATTTATATATTCCATTCAAAAGGTGCTGACTCCAATTATGTAAAATAAAGCATTCAATTTATCTTTATCTGACGTGTAGATAACCACATAGTCTAGGCTGGCTTGCCTGTTGCCCAGAGTGATTTCTCTGGCTTCTTCCTCTCTGCTCCAAGAGTTTCCCTCCCTTATGCCTACCAAAATCATAACCATTAAGGAAAAGAATTATCATTTAGTTGTAAGATTTGAGTTGACTCCAAAATATTGTTTTGTATTATGTGCTTACATTGAAATCCTCTGTTTTCCCATTGTAGGTTTTCACAAGACCCTCCCTTCCCCAACAACAAAAAAAATCCTGGCCCCTGATTCAGCTTAGAGAATCATTGTTTGGATGGTGAAAATTCCATCCTGAGCCAGCTTTCAGCCTTACACTCAAAATTTCTTGGTAGTGAGGAAAATAGTTTGGATTCTGGGCAGATTAACCATAGGTTTCAACTATCCACCCTAAATGCTGCCTTCCATGGACCCCTATAATTATAGGTTGACTCTGCTTACATTTTGTAGTATCATTTCTCACCTCCAGGTAGACGAACATCAGAGCTGACTGCAAAATAAATTCATTAGAGTAATTTATAGCAAATATATTAAGCCCAGAAGCCAGAGCTATGAGAAAAGAGAGCAAGAGCGTCCTTTGGGAGTGATCTCACTCGACCCAGAACAGTTCTGGTGAAACTGTACAGAAGACCCACCTTCTAACTCTGCCCCAGTGGGGAAGGAAGACCTGAGAATCACACAGAGAGACAATATCACGGAACCATGGATGGTCATACTGTGCTCACTTCACTTCCACCCTCTGTAAAGCATTTCAAAAAGCCACTCTCTAACATTTGTATACTGCTGCTCTGTTCTTTATCATGCCTAGGAAACCAGTGAGTAAAGTCAGGACCACTTACTGAATTGAAATGAAATTTAGTCAAGCGACTCCTGAGGGGTTCACTGACTTTTGACCTTAGTCTTTGAAATGGCTTCTCTCTGTCTCCACAGACAAACTGATGATCTATTTAGAGGCCATATAAACAATGTCAAAATATGTGGGGCTAGAGAGGGCAGCCATGGAGGCCAGGCTGTGAACACTGGAATAGTTACCAACACATTCTCTGTACCCAGGGTGTGTTTTGTTGTTGGTTGGTTGGTTGGTTTAATCTTTGGGCGAAAGGATATTACTCTTACTTGGAACTGATGTCAGCAAACGGGAAGTACAGACCTCACCAAACACAAAGTACAGAAACACAGTCCCAAGAAACTTGCGTTGCTCCCCTGCTACGCTTGCAAAACATCAGCCCCGCTGACAGCGATGACAGGAGGCTTCTGCTTCACCCGGGATTTCACACTCCACATACAGCTGCCTTGGCAGGACTTGTGCCCAAGGCAAAATTACCAGGAATTAGCTAGGAAAACAGATTCATTTCCTTTAAAAACTGCAAAAATCCCCCTCTGGTTCTACCCACATATATCTATAAGAACCTTATTTAAAGAATTTTTATTTGTTTGTTTTTGGCTTTTCCTGGCAGTGACTATGTTTCATACTAGATGTTGAATTGTGTGTGGTCCAGAGATGCACTGCAGTAGCAAAAGACAAGAAGGTGGTGGGAATCCCAGGGACACTGTGGTCCTCCTGTTAAGGTATACCTGGAAGGTGTGCTTGGTCTACTCGCCAGAGCTTGGTTTCTCTTTCTGAAATACAATAGCTCCTTCTTCTATTTCTTGAGATAAGCAAATTGGGGATGTAGTCTCTCTAAGCTTACTAGTTAGCTTTTAATTTATTCATGTATTCAATTCATTTGCATAAGTCCTTGAGTGCCTGAATACATAGTGAACAAAATAGGTAAAAATAAATTAAAAAAAAGAGATTCCTTGCTTTGGTGGATTTATATTAAATTATTTAGGTAGGGTGTGGTGGCTCACACCTATAATCCTAGCACTTTGGAAGGCTGACAGGGGTGGGTTGCCTGAGCTCATGAGTTCGAGACCAGCCTGGGCAACATGGCAAAACCTCGTCTCTACTAAAAATACAAAAAAATTAGCTGGGTGTGATGGCACATGCCTGTGGTCCCAGCTACTCGAGAGGCTGAGGCATGAGAATTGTTTAAACCTAGGAGGTATAGGTTGCAGTGAACCAAGATCACACCACTGCACTCCAGCCTGGACAACAGAGTGAGACTCCGTCTCCAAATATATATATATATTATATATATATATATTATATATATATATAAATATACATAATATATATAAATATAATATATATAAATATATAAATAAATATATAAATATATATAAATATATATAAATAATTTAATTTTTGTGATAGCCCCATAAGGCAGGTACCATTATGATGAGTTTTTATTTATTTATTTATTTTTTTTACAAGGGACTTGCTCAAGTCACACAGCCTGTCAATGGCAGACCTGTGATTTCAGCCCAGGTAGGCTGGCTTTAAGGAGCCCCACACTCATCCCTTAGGGCTCTACACTCCCCAATGGGACTGATGGCTGTGACTGCAGGTCCAGAACAGGAGCAGTTCAACCACATACCTACAGTTTCTAAAGGCAAAGTCTTTAAGTCCACAAGATAGTTTAAATGACAAATATTGTACAGTTAGTATTGTGGCTGATTTCCACATGAAGATGTCAGTGACATGAAGATGTCAGTGGAAAAAGTGTGTGCACCCTCTTTCTTATAAGTTTCTTATAAGTTTCCGTGAAACTTTTAAGAAAGAAGGTGAATCAGAGTGGAGAGATCAGAGGGGTGAAGGAAGATGGGGAGGATGTCATTGGGATAGGTGTGGAGGCAGTTGCTGAGGCCAGTGACTCTTGGATCAAAGTTCCTCAGGCTCAACATTTTGCCTGAGAAAGTACTACTAAGGCCAACCAAATAGTGCAAATTTTGGATTATATCAGTTACTTATAGGAGATCGATTTTATTATTTCACCCAAATAGCTCAAGACAAAAAGAAATAACAGCCAATTGGCTTGAATCATACTGTCTGATAAAAGTAGGTTCATTCTTACTTTGCCTATTGGCTTCTCAATCAGAGGGCTTGGAAAGCAAACTGGAGTTATGCTGCTGTACACAGAAGGTTTCCATTGCTGTTCCTGCAAGAAAGGAAACAGAGAGAGGGAAATTTCAGGGATGTGACTGGCTTTCCTGCTGCATGGAGCCATTTTCCTTTTACTTACAACAGTGCCCCTCAAGCATTTAAATTTGATGGTTGTCACTTGAAAATCTTGAGTCAGCATTTTTGCCTGGTCTCCTTAGTTTGCAGCCTGTGCAAATCCATTTAACCTTGTGCAGGCACACCATTTATGACATTTTGAAGGAATTAATACACACACGTTAACATAAATTCAGAATATGTTCACCTCTTAAAGACATCTTCCTAGAACATGGATCAGACTATGTGAATCTTCTTAAAAATAACTTTACTAATATATCATTGCATAAAAACAATGACTCCGCTGTGCCTGGTGGCCCACGCATGTAATCCCAGTGCTTTCGGAGGCCGAGGAGGTTGGATCACTAGAAGTTAGGAGTTCAAGACCAGCCTGGCCAACATGGCAAAACCCTGTCTCCACTAAAAATATAAAAATTAGCCAGGTGTGGTGGTGCATGTCTGTAATCCCAGCTACTTGGGAGGCTGAAGCAAGAGAATTGCTTGCACCTGGGAGGCAGAGGTTGCAGTGAGTCAAGACTGTGCCACTGCACTCCAGCCTGGGTGACAGAGTGAGACTCCATCTCGAAAAAAAAGAAAAAAAAGAAAAAGAAAAAAAATGACCCCATGTAACCTTCTGTTTTCCAAATCTTTAATTCCATATTGGATAATTTCCAGAGTACTCTGCCTGCTATTCAGAGCCTTCCCAAAGAGCCTTTGTTTTATCAGTTTTGACTCCAACTCTGCCTTATAGTTTACCCTAAATCTCAAGTCACATTGGTCCATGTGATTTTCACAAATGTCTCCAATTTATGCCTTTTTTATGCTGCTCCTGATTCCTAAAATAGTCTTTCTGCAATTTTATCTGCCTGTGAATTCCTACTTGTTCTAAAAAGCCCAGCTCAAATTCCCTAGGAAACATTTCACTATTTTTCTCTACTTCTTACTACAGTCAGAATAAATTTCTCTCTACCAAGTCCCATGGTACTATTATTAGAATGTGCTGTGGTTTGAATGTGTGCCCCTATATGTTCTTACATCAGAAACATAATTGCCATTGTAAAAATATTAAGCAATGAAGCCTTTAAAAGTTAACCAGGCTATCGGGGCTCTCCCCTCCTAAATAGATTAATGCTGTTATCATGGGGATGTGTTAAGTTATCTTTGGAGTAGGCTCCTGAAAAAAGAATAAGTTCAACTTTCATTCTCTCTCTGTCTCATGTGCTCACTTCCTCTCACCTTCCATCATGAGAGGGCCCTCATCAGATACTGGTGCTATGCTGTTGGACTTTCCAGCCTCCAGAACCATGAGCCAAATAAATAGCTTCTTTGTATAAGTTACCCAGGCTGTAGTATTCTGTTATAGCAGCAGAAAATTGAGTAAGACAGAGTACTTGTCACGATCTGCTGTGAAGGTGAGATACAGAGGACAGAACTCATGCTTTAGTTATCTTGTATCCTTCACTATCTAAAACAGGTCTTATACAATGTATGTGCTGTTTTTTTTCAATTAATTTTTTCTTTTGTCAGCCAAATCTTTTTCTTTATATTTTTACTAATTTCTAAAACACTGCACTAGATCCAGCTCTCTCCAACCTCCAGCCCCATTCTCACTACACACATTTTTCACCCATTTTTTTCAGTTTTGGTAAAGAAGACATCAAGAGACTTGTTATTGGTAAGAAAATAAAATAAAATAATAGTAGGTACCAATAAACCCCATAAAATAAAAATGAACTTCAAAACTTAATCAACAAATATTGACCCATCTCCACCCACACTGTCCATTAATTGGCTGTGTTTCTTGAGTAAAAGGAAAGTTTTTTTCCTGTGAACTTAGCAAGGAATGGAGTATGACCCTCTGGAATCTCTACCCCTGCTGTTACTAATTATCTTACCCCCTTTCCCTAAGGCAAATTATTTGTACTCTCAACCAGGGTGGCCCTGTCTGCAAATGTGGTTTGTGTTATTTACACACATCTCGCAGGGTATTTTGAGACTAATTGCAAAGATATCTGTGGTTTAGAAAGGCAAAGTATAATTCCTGGGGAACAGGCCCTATAGTTTACCCTCAGGAGAAGCCATTCAAACCACTAACTTCTTCCCAGGGTCTGAAAACAAGGGTTATAGTTGGATTCTGAGAGATGTGGATTTCTGTCCATTAGGAGTTGAAGTGAGACCAGCAACTCATTTCACAGGTCATGTTCCAGCCATCAAAGAGTAATTACCATCAAACCCCACTGGCATAGCTCCCAACAATATTAGTGAATGCATGCATGTAAGTTTCAAAGGATACAGTTACCAACTCCCACCTTCCAAATATAAAAAGATACTGATTGGCACCAGAGAAAAAGCCAAAATATATCAACTTAAGAGTGTAACATTTTAAAAATGAAAATAACTGTTCAGTATTGATGACTCTGAAACATGATTGTTTCAAGGAAGTCAATCTGCAGAGGCAGTAGATGAATCTGAAGAACTCTGCCCTTCACTCAGAGGCTCCTCCAGTTGCTATGGCAACACATAACTAGCTTTCTTAGGGTGTTATGCAGCCTAATTTTCTTTAGACCAAACATTCCCCTGATACATTTATACTGGGTATACCTAAGACCAAAACAACTCAGCAGTTGCAAAGCATAGATTTCTTACCTATAAATTATTTATTTGGTCAGAATATCTAAGTCTGGGCCACACATAAAAGGGAACTTCTGAAACAGTGGGTTCATATGCAAAACACAGAGCAGTGATGGACATAGAGTTATTATTAAATACCATTTCCCTTTTCCTATCCCCCATCCTCATTTCAGGCTTTTCCCACCTGCAGGGTTTTGTATGTACTATGTATGTATGTATCATATGTATGAGAGATATAGTACATATGTATGTACACACACACACAGTCTGGGTGACTGATGCTTGAAAGTGTTTCACACTAACTCACCATTTGCTGAATGTGGGAGTGTGGGTGCTGAGGATGGACTTGCAATAAGGAGACTAGCAGAGAATTAGAGAAAAGTTGTTGAAGCCTCTGGCAAACCAGTCATCCTCTCCAGATCTCTGGAAAATGTGGGTACTTGCCCCCTTATCTTCTTCCCATAATAACGTCAGAGCTACAGAACTCCAAAGAGCTACAAAGATTTTCTCAGAAAATCGCCACATGAAAGGTATCTGGTGTTAACTTTCCAGATTGGAGCCCTAAAAGGAGACCAAAGAAGTTGCTATGGCTTTGAACTGTAATTACTACCTTCAATGTTTATCCTGATGCCTGAAATATAAGAGCAACTTCTAGTGCAAAAGGAAAGAGATAATCCAGGTTTTTAAGGAATAAAGATGTGAGGATCATCTGGCAAGCTCAGCTAGTTGACTGAGCAGTAGGATCAGACCAAATAGCATCTGCTTAAGGTTGAGTCACCAGGCAGCCCAAACGATCCCAATAATTCTGAAAGAACGAATGCCTCCTCTCGCAGAAGTCTTAATTTTATATTCCATATAAAACAAGGATGTTGATGTCCATCTAATGCCTGTCCCTCCTCTCCACACTTCAAGGCTAGTAACAGTGTGTTCTGTTTTGAGATGTAAGCAGATTCTACCTTAAAGATTGCTATTCCCCTCTCCAACCTCACCCTGTCACTCATTATTTAAGGAGCAAAAATAACTGCACCTTGCATTGGTAGAGTGCTTTCAACAAACTGGTGACAAAGCACTTCGGTTGCTCCTCAGGCTGCTCAAAGGCTACAAACTGTTTCTGGGGCCTAGGATATGGAGGGAGCTGTGGCCTTTCAAATACCCAGAGGGAACAGAAGAAAAAGAAAGTTCCTAAAGGGGGATATAATGTAGATAATCACCACTGCCCTGGTCCCTGCTCTCTGGCCTCTCAACCTGGCTGTTGAGACAAACCAATAGGGATTTGGGCTGGCCCCTCCCATCACAGCTGGAGTTCCTTCCTTGGAAGGGTCAAGCTCACAGACATAAAGCTGAGGTGGCCTTGGGAAGGGAGGAGAACTGGGTGGAGGGTGATTAAATGTTGACTCACTCAGGCTTGACCAGACTTCCTCCCTTTTCTACACTCGAAAATTTTGGTGAACTTAAGTAAACTGTGCACACTGCTACATTTTCTTCCTTCCATTTGGGCTATTATCACAGGCTTGCCAGCAGAAAGAAGGTCACAGTGGAGAACAAACTCACAGGCATTCTGGGTTTTCAGTTTTTTTTTTTTTTGGCAGGATCTTGCTAGAGTCTGACCTGTTAATGTGTTCTTCAGCACCTCCCTCAGTACCCATTTCCCTTGAATGCTCTGCTAAACTTTTGCATTTAAATTTTTATTTCCTGGATGTTTTACATGCTGATTTTTAAAATGTCCTTTGTGTGGTTACCTTCCTTCCCTATGTTTCATGCGTCTTCAGCACCACCTGTGCTCACCACAAGGCTACAATTACAAAGAACATTACAAGAAACACTCCACATTGATGGGACTTCTAAAGAAGAAGGCACCTTCCCTTCACCATACTCACGTATCTTGGAGTTTTCTGCCAGGCTTTATCCAAATGCATGTGTATCAAGCTAGAATATCACTTTGTATTAACCCCTTGTATCCACTTAGCATCATGTATCACATATTTTGTATTGCTGCATAGGGTCTCTAGAGTTACAATATTTAGTAATCATAAAATGTTCATCAACACAGACTATAATGTATTTGGTAGATACGTATTTTTATTATTTCCATTTTCTCCCTGTAATTACATATGCTCTTATTTTTGTCTTTTGAGTCATTTATTTAGAATATATTTCTAGAAGTAGGATTTCCAGGCCAAAAATATAGATATTTTTATGGCTCTTTTTATTTACTATCCAATTATTGCTTTTCAAAAGGATTGAACTGGTTTATACAGCTATCTTTAATATATATACACATGTACTATATATTTATATATACATATGTACATATATACTATATATGTATATATATTAGAGGTATAGTACATATTTATGTATTCTACATATATAGTAGAGATATAGTACACATGTATGTACACGCACACACACCCAACTCTTTTTTGCTTAACAACAAACCCCTGAGGAACTGCCATCATTAGCCTCATATTTATAAGTTAGGACACTAAACACCACAGCGGTTAAATAACTCAGTGTCAGATGACCAATGTCCCTTTTATGGGCTTTACTGGCTTCAAGTGCCTGTACCCAATATGTTCCTGGTTTCAATGAGTAATTGCTGACTATGTCTCCATCCTGTAATTTCTTCAGCTTGTGTCACAGTGAAACAGTGAGCATTGAATCGGAAATATGTTGGCTCCATAGCTTATTACCTTTGAGACCACGTGCAAGTTAATGAGCCTTGCTAAGCCTCAGGTTCCTCAAATGTAAAATGGGATGATACCTATATCATAGGCTTGTTTGAAGGACTTTAAAATTCAGTCCAGCAAATGAACTTATGTAATAAGTGCTACTATTAAATTTCCTGTTAATAAAAAATGTTTTCTTGTAAGTCTTCTCTGGTGCCTTCTTTAGAGCAAATTATCAGGTATCAGTTAATCTCTATTATAATTTAATAAATAGATTTCCTCTCCTATCATTAATCAGCAAATATTTTCTAAGTACTGTAACTTAGCTCTTTGCTAACATTATAAAAATTTTATATAAAAATATTTATAAGTAATATAAAAGTTTATAGAAATGTAAATAAGCTAGAAGCATTCCCCTTAGGAACAGGAACAGGACAAGGATGCTTACTCTAACCACTCTTTTTCAACATAGTACTGGAAATCCTAACCAGAGAAATCAGGCAATATAAATAAATAAAAGGCATACAAATAGGAAAAGAACAAGTCAAATTATCTCTCTTTGCTGGCAATATGGTTCTATGCCTAGAAAAACCTAAGGACTCTACCAAATGCTTCTACAACTGATAAGTGACTTCAGTAAAGCTTTAGGCTACAAAATGAATGTATAAAAATCAGTAGTATTTCTATACACCAATAATGTTCAAGCTGAGAGCCAGATCAAGAAAACAATCCTATTTACAATAGCCGCAAAAAATAATAAAATACCTAGAAATACATCTAACCAAGGCGGTGAAAGATCTCTACAAGAAGTACAAAACACTGCTGAAATAAATCACAGATGGCACAAACAAATGGAAAAACATTCTATGCTTATGGATTTCAAGAATCAATATTATTAAAATGGCCATACTGCCCAAAGCAATCTATAGGATTTCATGTTATTCTTATCAAAATACCAATGTCATTTTTTGCAGGATTAGAAAAAAATTATTCTAAACTTCATATGGAACCAAAGAGCCTGAATAGCCGAGGAAATTCTTTTTTTTTTTTTGAAAGAAAGAAAGAGAGAGAAAATTCTAAGTGAAAAGAGCAAAGCTGGAGGCATCACCTTACCTAACTTCAAACTATGATATATGGCTACAGTAAACAAAAGAGCATGGTATTTGTACAAAAACAGAAACATTAGCAGACCAGTGGAACAGAATAGAGAACTCAGAAATAAAGCTGCACACACCTATGAACATCTGGTCTTTGATAAAATTGACAAAAATAAGCAATAGAGAAAGGATTCACTATTCAAAACATGGTGCTGGGATAACTGGCTAGCCATATGCAAAAGAATGAAACTGGACCCCCTGCCTTTCCCTATATACAAAACTCAAAAATGACTTAAATATTTACACGTAAGACCTCAAACTATAAGAATTCTAAAAGAAAACCTAGTAAACACCATTCTGGACTTTGACCTTGACAAAGACTTCATAACTAAGTCCTTAAAAGCAATTGCAACAAAAGCAAAAATTGATAAGTGGGGCCTAATTAAACTAAAGAACTTCTGCACAGCAAATGAAACTCGCAACAGAGTAAACAGACAACCTGCAGACTGAGAGAAAAGACTCATGAACTATCTGACAAAGGTCTAATACCCAGAATCTTTAAAAAATGTAATAATCAAAAACTGAATAACCCATTAAAAAGTAGACAAAAGACATGAACAGACACTTCTCAAAAGAAGACATACAAGTGACCAACAAACATGACAAAATGTTCAGCATCACTAATCATCAGAGAAATGTAAATCAAAACCACAAGGAGATACCATCTCACACCAGTCAGATGGCGATCATTAAAAAGTCAATAAACAACAAGTGCTGACAGGGCTGTGGGGAAAAGGGAACACTTATATACTGTTGGTGGAAATGTAAATTAGTTCAGCCACTGTGGAAAGCAGATTAGAGATTTCTCAAAGAACTTAAAACAGAACTACCATTCGACCAACTCATCCGTTACTGAGTATAGGAAAATCCTCAGTATTTTCAAAGGAAAATAAATCATTCTACTAAAAAAGACACATGAAAACATATGTTCATTGCAGCATTATTCACAATAGTAAAGGCATGGAATCAACTTAGGTGCCCACTAACAGCTGCCTGGATAAAGAAAATGTGGTACGGATGTACCACAGAATACTACACAGCCATAAAAAGAATGAAATCATGTCCTTTGCAGCAACCTGGCTGCAGCTAGAGGCTATTATCCTAAACAAATTAACACATGAACAGAAAACCAAACATTACATGTTCTCACTTACAAGTGGGAGCTAAACATTAGGTACCCATGGAAATAAAGATGGAAACAAATGACACTGGAGACTACTAGAGTGCAGAGAGCAGAAGGGCAGAGGCTGGAAAACTACCTATGGGGTACTATGGTCATACCTGGGTGATGAGGTCATTCTTACCCCAAACTTCAGCATCATGCACTACACCCACATATCAAACCTGCACATGTACCCCTGAATCTAAAATAAAAGTTAAAATTATTTTTAAAATGCTTAAATAAAAAGCATAACAATTCTAAAAATTATAAAAGGTACAAAATAGATGATTTAGAAATTTATTAAATAAGTTTAAATGAGTATGTTTACTTTTAAACTGTAAACATATCCAATAATTTTCTATTATAAGCCATAATTATAAATTTTAAACTCATTTAAAATAAAACATACAGTTAAAGTTTCTACAATGAGCAAACACTTTAAATATTTTTTAAAGTAATCAACTGAGTTAATAAAATAAGCATAGGTTTATAAAAGTAAGTGCTTATGAAATACATTTACATCTGCTTCTGAGGACCTTATAAATAAGATAATGATATATGAAAAGCACATTGTTGGCCTATATATATGTGTGTGTATATAGATATCTATATACACATATATACATACATATATATATGTATATATATACATATATATGTATATAGATATCTATATACACACATATATATGTATATATATCTATATACACACATATATATATGTATATATATATATAGAAGATCCAATCTTCTTTGTCTGAAAACCAGCAACAATCTTTTATACACCTCTTTGGAATGTCAAACCATGACAAGTGATATTACAGTGCATGAAAGTCCATTCACTTGTATGATATAAATTCTAGATTCTATAGGCGTTCAGAAAAAATAAGAAGGGAAATGAAAATAGCAAGTCATTTCTTCAGACATGCGAACGTATCACATAGAAGAAATAATTTTCCATAGTTCCCATATAGCACTGGAGGTCAACCTGATACATGAAATCCTAGTACTATGAGGTCCAAGGGGGTCCAAATGCAAACAGCTCATAACAGTGCTTTCAACAAGTGGGAAAGAGGGAGGCAGGGATGCTGTAACCTGCATCTCTGCAGGTGGGAGCTACTTGAGACTGGCAGCAAATTTGGGGAAAGGCATTAATGGGTAAGAAGCACTTTACAGGTTATTTTTCCGCCAAATTATATGTCTTAACTCTCAGTACATCAGAATCTGACAAATACTAATAGGACTGTATTTGGACATAGAGTCTCTAAAGAGGCAATTACTTAAAATGAGGTCATTAGGGTGGGCCCTAATCCAATCTCACTGGTGTCTTCATAAGAAGAGAAGATTAGGGTACAGATATGTACAGAGGAAAGACCATGTGAAGACTTGGGGAAAAGACAGCCATCTGCAAAGCTTCAGGAGGAACCAATACAGCCCATGCCTTGATCTCAGACTTTTAGCCCTCAGAAATGTGAGGTAAATAATTCTATTGCTTAGCACCCCTAGTCTGTAGTACTGTATTATAGTAGCCCTAGCCAACAAACACAAGGCATCCTGCGGGGGAGGAAAAGCCTCAATATTGGTAAAAAGGACTCAGGGCAGAAGGTAGTCAGTGTGGGAAAGGTTTTCTAATGAACAGTGGAGAGGATGTTGCAGTGACCAGTGACAAAGCAGACGCAGACATCTGAAGGGATGGGGATCTGCATGGCAGTGCTGAGCAGGCACTGGGGATATCAAATGCCTTACCCTCAAGAAGCTCCCCACAGTGTAGGTAGGGAAAGAGGTAAACAAATTCTATAAAAGAGATGGTGCATATTAAGGCTAGAGGTATGCAGAAGATGCAGGGGGAGCAAAAAGAGGAGCATCTAACACACCTCAGAGAGAAATCCCCTGTTGCTGGGAGGCTTCCAGGAGGAGGTGGCCCCCAGAGCTGAGCACAAGGGGACAGAATAAAAGATAGGTGACAAAGAGTGTAGGGTGGGAGAAGAGAGCAGGTCTGAGGATATGAAGAGATGTATGGTGTTTGAGGAGGAAGAAATCTCATGAGTGCAAGAGAAAAGGTATGGAATAAAAAGAAATACTGAGTTTTTTTGTGAACCACAAATACTCTGGTGCTTGATCTTTCCAAGTGAGACTGGGATGGTGAGACATGGTACAGGAAAGAACTACAAGGTAAGAACCATAGATTCTTTTTAACAATGTTTCAGTGGATTTCCTCAGTGGAGAGGAGGATGCATTTGAAGGGAAAAAAGACTGGAAACCAGGCAACTATTTAGGCTGCTGGTACCACAACCAGGAAAGGTAGGCTAATATCTGGATATTGGCACTAGCAAATAGCAGAAAGACTACAGAGGAGGGGACAGACTGAAGAAATCACTGGAACTTACCCATTGGTTGGAAATGGGGGTTGAGCTAAAAAGATTACTGGCAGGTTTCTAGAAGTGGAGGAGTGAGGAAGTACACCAAAGAGTACAGAATCTTGCTAGGATTACAAGAAAAGGGAAGGACATGGTAAGAGTGCAGGTGACAGGCAGGGAGAGACAGTTAATTTAGGTTAAGGTATGGCTCAGAACCAAAAGCCACAAAGAGCATTCACCACTTCTGAGCTCTGCTTTTAAATGTATTATTATTTGGTGTAAATTTTGCACCATATTTTGGCCTTAACCTGTCTTCCTATCTCAACTTTAACTTTTTGTTATAGCTAAAATTTTCTACTGTCTCTCATGCATACACTATACTTATTTATCCCTCTGTTCCTTCTCATGCCTTCATCACCCCTTCTCATTGGTGTCATACTGAAAAAATGTATTAGAGGAGCTGGAGGCTGTGTGTGGTGGCTCACACCTGTAATCCCAGCACTTTGGAAGGCAGAGGTGGGCAGATCACTGGAGGTCAGGAGTTCTAGACCATCCTGACCAACATGGTGAAATGCCGTTTCTACTAAAAATACAAAAATTTGTTGGACATATACATCATGGAATACTATGCAGCCATAAAAAGAACGAGTTTATGTCCCCTGCAAGGACAAAGATAAAGCTGAAAATCATCATTCTTAGCAAACTAGCAAAGGAATAGGAAACCAAATACCACATGTTCTCACTCATAGGTGGGAGCTGAACAATGAGAACACATGGACACAGGGAGGGGAACATCACACACTGGGGCCTGTCAGTGGGTGGGAGACTAGGGGAGAGAAAGCATTAGGAGAAATACCTAATGTAGATGATGGGTTGATGGGTGCAGCAAATCACCATGGCACATGTATACCTCTGTAACAAACCTGCATATTCTGTACATGTATCCCAGACCTTAAAGTATAACAAAAAAAAATCTACGTAAAAAAAATTAGCTGGGCATGGTGATACATGCCTGTAATCCCAGCTACTTGAGAGGCTAAGGCAGGAAAATTGCCTGAACCCGGGAGGCAGAGGTTGCAGTGAGCCAAGATTGTGCCGTTGCCTCCAGCCTAGGCAAAAGAGCAAAACTCGGTCTCAAAAAACAAAAACAAAACAAAACAAAAAATAGAGTCTGAGGCTGGAGGCCCAGAGATCAGGCAGGATCCTGGGAGCTAAAATACGATGATGGAATCTGAGTTTACAAAGAGGTCAGATTCAGGAGAATCAGTCTGTTTCCCACAGCTAACTGTAGAATAACATTAAAGTTTTCTTTTACATGACTTGACTCTGTGCCTGTGCTTAATGAATGCCCTCACTTCATCTTCTACATGTATTCATATCCATGTTAGTCTTGTGTCTTTGTGGTCCAAAAAAATAAAAGAAGAATAGCATGAAGGTGCGTTTAGAGTTTGGGTAGAGAATGGGCAAGGAAAGGTACCAGTCAAAGGCTCAGAAACCTGTATATTGATTGGAGATGCAGAGTTTCATCTTTTAGAATAAGGTGTGCTGCTTTTGTTCCATGCCAAAAGAACAAAATGTGCACAGGTGGTATGAATAAATAATCCAGATATAAATAAATCATAGTAGTATATCCTTCTGGATGACATTTTGGCAACAAGTTATCTTTGCGATAGTTCATTCAAGGCCAGCTCTATGAATGTTTGATCTGCACAGTAGCACTGAACTTGGTCCTCAGAAGGGCCCCCACTTGGTGTAATGCTATGCTGTTGCCATTTAAAAATTCTTAATAACTGTATTCTTAAACTTAGTTTTATAAGTGAAGGTGGATGGAACAATGGCGGATGCACACCAGCAGAGGAGATGAGTACCACATGCATGTCTGTTGCTCCTTGCCACTCCATGTGCATACAATGTGTGCAGTGTCCTGTAAGCATAGAATTCCAGTGAACTCACAATGTGTGGGAGTTCGAGCAGACTCAAAGCAAGTACAAGGTTGTATCTTCAACTGAGTAAACAAGGACACTGACAGCGCCAAGAGATCATGCTTTCCACTTGAACCAGAACTGGCTTCATATGCAACATGAAGGCAGTGGTGTCATAATAAACACAAACAACCAAGAAACCTTATCATATACTTTTTTATTCATGTTATTTTACTGTATTAGCCACTTATGCTGAAAACAATGACATAGAAGGTAAAAAATAAAATAAAATAAAAATAGGGCAATCTATAGTCCTTTTCCTTTTAGTCCTTCTTTACCCATCAATATTAGATAAAAGTAGAAAGTGTTGGTAGAATGTATGTGTATCAAGAAGTGGAACAAACACTGTTGAGTCAGTTGGATAGCATGTCTACTGTTCTGTAAGCACGAAATACATATGCATGCATAAGCTACAAAATGCAAATTGTATAATTTCAGTGATTCTGGATGTGAATTAAATATTCTTATGTTTACATTCAAAGCTGACATTGTACAATATAAAGATGAACGATAAAATTCATATTAATAATTTAAATTTTATTTTTTCTTAGAATGACAACAAATCACAAATTAAAAAAAAAAACCATGACATCTTGAGAGAGAGAGACTACAAAAGAATAAAAAACACTTTACATTTCAGTATGTTGAATGCCATTTTTTCCCTTCTTCTTTGACAAAGGACTTTGCATTTGCATTTTGCAAGGGGTCCTGCAATTAATGAAGCTGGCCCTGCAATTAATGAAACTAGCCCTGCTGAAAAGGAAAGCATTTCCAGATACCAAAGCACAGACAAGACAATCACCAATCCTGTTGGTGAACAGTTAGAAAAGTTACTGACAAAATTCAGTTTTAAAGACTGGTTTGTCTATATAAACTGCATTGGCATTCACAGTCTACCAAGTGACATGCATATTAATGTTAGAGTCCTATGACAAACTGTACTTGACACATTGCAGCACTTTTCCTAAATCAGGAGCTCAGGTAAAATACAAGTGACAGAGATAGTCAAATTGGATCCCAAAATCACTGAAAACAATCTGTCTAAAAACTCAGGAGCTTCATGTGGTCTATGCACCTGTGAATACTCTACAGGCTGAAGTTAAGTTTTGGATTCTGAGACTATACGAACACACAGAATTTCTGTTCTCAAAGATTAAATCATCAGTATTAGCATAAATTTTAAGAAATGCTAAAATAATAAAAAACAAGAAATATCCATGTATCTTTAAGTTACATGCAACTTTTAAGGAAAAGAGAAAAAGCCTTTTTTCTCACATTTTCAGGGCTTTCTCTGTTTCACAAACAGAAGCATTTTGGCTGATAATCTTACATCTTTCTTACGGTGACTCTTGGATTCATTTTTTAACTAACTATTCTTATAAGACAAATAGCTCTGAATATAGTAATGTCGCAGATACTTTAATCTCCTTGAAGCTAAAAGATTGCTCAAAATGACTCTAATATTTCTAAGAAGCATATATAGCAGTAACATTTCCAAAAAATATAGACCTTAACTAGTCTTCCTAAAAATTTCTGTGTTACTAGAAATTAAGTGGGGCAAGCTGGCAGATGACACGCCAAATGGAGTGATAATCCATTGGCCTAATTCACCCAGCAAGTAGAGAGGTGGGGCAATTATAAGTGTAAAGGTTAAAGATGTCCCACCTACTGATTACCTGCACCTGAACTTTCTTGACGGGAGGAGACACTCATTCTGTGATTAATAATTAGCAAAATGCTTAATGTGCAAAATTCCCTGGGAGAGATAGCACATTGGTTTTTGTTCACAATAAGGAGAAAGTAGCTGAGGGAGAAAAAACTCTTAAAATCAGGTTTTGGTAGGAAATAGAGTAGAGAGGAGTAACTAGTGACTACAATTGAGAGGGCAGGTGCAGTGGGGAACCCAAGATTGCATCTGCTGTATGACTGGGTCTTGGTTTTCCCTGATTGCATGTTCTATACCACAGAGATTTATAAGCCAAAAGCAGGCCTTTCCATTTTAATCTCCAGTCTAACAGAGCAAACAAGTAAATACTCCTAAAAATATTATCTATATAATTGACATTATTTTAGGTATTTAATTATGATTGTGATAATTCTTAGGAGTGAAAATAGTGTTTTACAAGAGCAGTTATTGACTTATTAATAGATGTGCTTCTCTTGATAACAGGAGAGCTCTCCCTGGATTGATTTTAGAATAAGACTAGAGGTGACTCCTCTGCAGATGTACCCAGGGCAGCACCTGCTGTAGGGTTCACTGCACAGCATTTGTGTGCTCACTGTTTTTTCCCAAGACAAAGCCCTACTCTGTTGCTCTGGCTAGAGTACACTGGCACAAGCAGGACTCACTACAGGATGTATTCTTCACTACAGCCTCAACTTCCTGAGCTCAAGCGATCCTCCCACCTCATCCTCCCAAGCAGCTGGGACTACAGATGTGTGCCACCACAACTAGCTACCTATTTTTTAAAAAATTCTTTTTTTTTTTTTTTTGTAGAGACGAATCTCATTATGGTGGCCAGGCCGGTCTCGAACTCCTGGGCTCAAGCAATCCTCCCACCTTGGCCTCCCTAAGTGCTGGTATTTCAGGGATGAGCCATTGTGCCTGGCTTCATTTACTTTTTAATTGTTAAACTATCAGTTTTGTTTTATTTATTAGAAAGTGTAATCCATTATCCAAACTTCACTCAGACTGAAGAGCACAGAACTCAGCATCAGATCTAGGTTTGAGACTTTTTTCTCTCTGACTTCTCCAAAAGGAAGTAAAAACACTACTACCATTTCTCTTACCTGCCCTAATTAGATGATAGTTTTCTTGGCAATGAGCACTCTGGTTAAGACACAGAGGCCTTCTTCACTTTGGTTTCATTCTTTATTTTTTTAATTTTTTTTATTTTTTTATTTTTTAGAAAGAAAAAAAAGAGAGAAAAGAAAAAAAGAGTGAAAGAAAGGAAAAAAAAAGGAATGTAAGAGAGAAAGAAAGAAGAAGAGAAAGAGGGAGAGAGAACGGGATTCTTTTTCTATTGCCCAGGCTAGAATGCAGTCTAAAAATGGGTATTAAAAACCTCTTTTATGCCAGTAATTGTGCTTAACAATGAAGACAGGAAGGAATAAGAGATGAAAATAACAAACAAGCAGCCAACCAATATTTTATTTAAAGCTGTGAAATGCTATGCAATTGCTGAGGAGTGATTTACTTCCAATGATGTGGTCACTTTTAAAATAGGTGTAATGTGATACTGAGAAAAATGTATGTTTTGC